>BOPN01000798.1:345000-347500 GCA_017312705.2 Penaeus japonicus
ACTGTGATCATTTAGGACACCGGAGAGCATTCGGGGTCCTTAGGAGAGTATTTAGGACACCTAGGAGGAGTATTGCAGTAATTGTGATCATTGAGAAAGAGCAAATTGAGTGACATCACTTCTAAGAAAAAACAAAAAAGAATTGTAGTTAGAAAAAAAAAATCGTTGGGAAATACATGTTCTTCTACCTTTTGTCAGATAACTGCTTGCTTTCTATGCATATTCTACGAGGATGTGTAAGAATCTTCACAGATCTTAATGGCGTGTTTACTTGTTAACGACTTCGGGTTTATAATTTATTTGAGTTATAATTTATATGCGTGTGCATGAGTGGATGATAACTCTATTTGGAAAAAGCTATCTGGGACTTTTATCTAAACAGGATAAATTGAATTATTTAAGATATCATATTCTCATCAATTAGTAAACAGGTTAACCTTGACAGTAAAGGGTTGATTGACTATACACTGTGTTGCGTAATAACTAGTTTTTGAAATTCATGGATAAATTCCCTGATATCAGATCTGTAATTTGCTCATTGCATGCTTAAAAGACGAGATATGCAAATTTCCCCGAAAGCTATAAAACACTGGCGGAGTTAGGCAATAAAACCACAGCTTTTCAGAGTGTTGGAGCCTCAAGTCTTAACAAGGTTCTCCCTGCCTCGCCTCACGTGTACGTTATATATACATATATACATACATATAATCCAGTGCTTCATTATAGGCGAAGCAGGAGTTGCAGCTTCAGCATCAGAATAAAGTTTACATCGACGTGTCCTGATATCCATAAACCCGTATTCCGTATTTGACAGCAGAATGATAAATGACATGTTGACGATGATTCACACCCTGTCACGCCACATAAGGGGGATCTTGCCTAAAATGTGCTTTAGACGTGGAATTTCGACCACGGTGTAAGCGTCAATGAGAACCTGTGACATACTCGCTTTAGATAATTATGTTCCGGGTTGATCCGGTCCCCAAATGGTGATGATGTATAAAAAAAAGATGTATTTAGGGTTTTTGAACTGGTGGAGGAGAATGTCCGTTAGTGATACTGTACTTATGAAGGGTAATGATGTTATAATTATATTTTTTTATGTGGTTTAGAAAGAAATATCTCCCCGTCTCTCAACCATTTACCAAACTTTCTGCTCTTTTTCCATGTTTATCCCAATATTCAGTCCTATGCATCAACGCCTTTCACTATCCAATTGCCAAAAACTCACATCCAAGCTTAAAAACAGGCTACCTAAAGCTCATTATCCAGAGTTTACTCATTATTAAAACACATAAGGCACATTCCCTTGACCCCTGCACCCAAGAGCAGCAATTGTTAACATTGTACCACGAGTCATTCTCCTTAAAGGACGGACGCTGGTAGTTAATCTATAGATGTATTGTTTGTCCTGGGCCAGTGGCCGCCGCACCTAGCTGGCCACGGACACACACACACACACACACACACGCATACACGCACACACGCATACATGAACATACATACAAACACGCATACATGTATACACACTCACACACAAACACAAATACACGTCACACATACACAAACATGCATACATGAACACAAACACGCATCTTTGAACACACACAAACACGCATACATGTACACATACACACACGCAAACACGCATACATGAACACACACACAAACACGCATACATGAACACATAAACACGCATACATGGACACACACACACGCATACATGTACACATACAAACACGCATACATGTATAAACACACAAACACGCATACATAAACACACACAAACACGCATACATGTACATACACACAAACACGCATACATGTACACACACACACACAAACACTCATACATGAACACACACAAAAAAATACACATACGTTTACACACACACACGCACACACACTGCACACACCCAAACGCCGCTCATTAATACTTGGCCTCTCGAGATATAGAGTCTTCAGTCTCGATGATTAAAAGCCTCGAACGCAAACATATACACACACGAACATGCATATATGAACACATATAAACAGGCATACATGGACACACACACACGCATACATGAACACACACACACCCGCATACATGAACACACACACATACATGAACACTCATACATGAACACACACACAAATACAAACTCGCATACATGAACACACACAAATACGCATACATGTACACACACAAATACACACTGCACTCACCCAAACGCCGCTCATTAATATTTGGCCTCTCGAGAGATAGAGTCTTCAGTCTTGATGCTTAAAATCCTCGAGCTACTTTGCTACTACCTTTTCGTTGATGTGTCTTGGTCGTCGAATTGAGGTATGTGACCTATGTTGCTTCGGGGTTGATGAGGTTGCTAGTATGTGGGTTATTATAGATTTATGTTAATAATAGGAATAGTTGTTCTAGTAGTAGAATGATCATGAGATTGGATGTGTAGAATGATCTTGAGGCTAGATTTCTGATTTGCCTTCTGTGCAAGAGGTTTCT
>BOPN01000798.1:357500-360000 GCA_017312705.2 Penaeus japonicus
GGTAGAGGGGGAGGAAGGGAGGAATGAAGGAGTGAGAGAGGAGGAAGGAAGAAACAGTGTAGTGAGGGAAGAGCGAGGAAGGAAAAACAATTCCCAGCTCGGATCGCGACGAAAGAGGAAGAAAAGGAAGAAGAATAAAGATAAAGAGAACAAAAGAGAAAAGGAAGAAGAAGAAGAAAGATAAAAATAACAAAAGAGAAAAAGAAAAAAGATAAAGAGAATAGAAGAGAGAAGGTAGAAGAAGAAGAAAGATAAAGAGAAAAAAAGAGAAAAAGAACGAGAAGAAGGAGAAAAGGAAGAAGAATAAAAGTACAAAAACAAAGTAAAGAAAAAGAAGAAGAAAAAAGATATAGAGAACAAAAGAGAAAAGGAAGAAGAAGAAAGGTAAAAAGAACAAAAGAGAAAAGGAAGAAGAAGGAGGAGGAGAAAGAAGAAAAAAGAGCAACAAAACAAAAATAAAATAAAAAACAAAGATAAAGAGAACAAAGGAGAAAAGGAAGAAGGAGAAAGAGAAGAAACAAAAGAGCAACAAAACAAAGGAAAGAAAAAGAAGAAGAAAGATAAAGAGAACAAAAAGGGAAAAGAAGAAGGCGAAAGAGAAGAGAGAAATTAACCAATCATGGATTAGCCAATCGTGAGAAGAGGCTGGGATTAGACAGTCATGAGGAAGGAATGGGATGGCATGAAAAGAGAAGAGGATGGGATTAGCCAATAATGAGGAGGCAAGAGGATTGGATTAGCTAATCAAACAGATGTATTGTATACTAATTATTACTATTTTTATCTTTTTATTTTTTTGCAACACATTATATATGTATTAAGGATAACCATTGTAATTTATGGAATAAAGTTTATGAATTTGAATCATGAGAGCAGAAGAGAATGGGATTGACCAATAATGAGATGAGAAGGGGATAGGATTAGCCAATCATGGGAACAAAAGAGGGTGTGATTAGCCAGTCTTATTCTCTTATTGACCCCGAATAGGGATAAGCTGAGAAGAAGATTCTCTTATTCTTTTTCTTCTTCTTTTTCTCATTTTTCTTTTTCCTCTTTTTTCTCGTTTCTTCCTCTCTTTCTTCTTTTTCTTATTATCATTTTCTTGTCTCTCTCTTTATTCTATTGATTCTTCTTCATTTATCTTCATTTGCCGCCATCATCGCCATCTTCAATTCTTAATCATTCTGTTCCTTCTTTTTCTTCGTCATCTTCCTTTTTTTAATACTACCTCTTCTCCCTCTTTCGTCGTCATTTTCTTATTATTTGCATTTTTATTATTATCATTTACATTCTTCTTCACCTTCTTTCTTATTCTCTTATTACCTTTCTTCCTTTTCATGATCTTCTTTTCCTTCTTCTTCTTCTTCCTCTTATTTTTCTACCTCTTCTTCTTCTTCCTCTTCATTTTCTTCATCGTCATCGTCAAAGGAAAAGTAAAACCAACATGATTATAATGATAATGAAACACATGATAAAGCAAGAAGTAGAGGTGACAAGATAAAGATACATACGATTTAATCTAACAATGAAACATATTCCATCTATCTCTCTATCTATCATAGACATCCATTCTATTATCTGTTTACCGATTTCATCTTATTTTATTTCTTTATCTGTTTACTTTGCTTCTTTCTAAATGTGGTATTTTTTCCCTTTTTTTCTTAATTTCTTCATCTATATATCTTGGTTACTTTATACGCATATATGCTCTATTCTCTTTCTCTCTGTCTAACTATCTTAATCTCTCTCTCTATCTATCTCTTTCTCTCTCTCTCTCTTTATCTATCTATCTTTCTCCCCTCTCTCTCTCTCTCTATCTATCTATCTATCTATCTATCTCTCTCTCTCTTTCTCTCTCTATATATATATATATATATATATATATATATATATATATATATATATATATATATATATAATATATATATATATATATATATATGTGTGTGTGTGTGTGTGTGTGTGTAAAAGAGTGACAATTGAACTTGCAATGAGTTAATCACCCAGTTACAAGTTGAAGCGTGTGTGTGTGTGTGTGTCGTGAAAAAGAGAAAAACAAACAGAGAGAGATAGAAAGATAAATAGAAAGATAGATAGAGAGAGGGAGAAAGAAAGAGAGAGAAACGAATCAGCTTCATAGAAATCCAACCAAGCCAAGACATCTATCCCCTCCTCAATAAAATGGAAGCCGCGTTCTGTCACCGAAAGAAAACTCGAGTCACGCAAACATCCAACTTGAGTGAAGGAACTTACTGTCCATCCGAAGAGGTGGAGGGGGGCGGGGGGGGGGGGGGGAATGGAGGACACAGGCATCCAAAAAGTCCCCCTGTCCATGATACGGGGCGTCCTATAAGGCAAGGCTGAAGGCAAGGAATCCATCTGTAGATAGGAGATCTCCTATCTGAATCACCCCGTGTCCCCAGCGAGGTCCTTCAAGCACCCCGGTATGGTTTGTAAGTTTAACAAGAAAGGAAAAAAGAAAAGAAAAAAAGAAAGAAAG
>BOPN01000798.1:365000-375000 GCA_017312705.2 Penaeus japonicus
CAGACCCACTCACACCCCCCCCCCCTTGTTTACCCGTGGCTTCAGGGTCTATTCTGGGGGTCTTCTGGGTCTCTTCGAGGTCTATTCTGGGTCTATTCTGGGTGTCTTCGAGGTCTCTTCGAGGTCTCTTCAGGGTCTCACAAATACAAGCTGGGAGGAATATTATAGCTCGGTCTATTGGGAAGGAAATTGTGTGTTTGTCTTCGTGTTATTAACGGGTTGTTATCACGTGCTTCTGGAAGACAAAAACATCATGGCTTACTGGGTATGTGGAGCTTGGTGTGTGGGAGGTTGTTGCGTCTAACAGAGATGGTTCTTTTATTATTCCGTGTTGCAAGGTGATTTGATCTGCATAATTAAGTGGTCAGGTCTTGCACTGGAGTGGCGATAATGTGCACACGTTCATGCATTCACTCTTTTTTTTCGGACAAGCGCACGTATACACACACACACACACACACACACACACAAACACTACCATTTATGGGAATCCTATCCATTTTTCAGTCCAAGTTCTTGACGAAATAGAAATCATTGTGTGTGTGTGTGTGTGTGAATATATATACATACATATACACACGCATATGTGTGTGTGTGTGTGTGTGTACAGTATGCAGGCATTTCGATACCATAAACAAAGCACACAAACCGCATAGTTTACCCAAGCTAACCACCCGTCCTAGCCAAGCACATATTAATCTACCACTAACTCTACAACTTTCCACAAGTAAATCAATCACTCTTTTACTCCATAACATCATCATCCTTAATCCTTTATTCCTTCCAGGATTTAGTCTTTGTCCTCTTGACGTTAGGATTAACCGAAATCCTTGCCGGAAACTCTCAAGATGCACGACGGTGGCATGTGGACTGGGATTCCTTCTGGCCTGCTGTTGAGAGGTTTATCGCCATGCACTCCCATGGGTCTGCGCATGACGGTAGGATATTTTTTTTTTTTTTTTTTTTTTTTTTTTTTTTTTTTTTTTTTTGGGGTCGTTTGTTTGTTTATCGTGTTCGTTTGAATCGTTTGTGTATAGGTACACACAGACATATATAAACACATGTTTGTATATGTATATATGTGTGTGTTTGTTTGTGTTATATATACACATATATAAACAATATATACATACACATATATATGCATATATATTTATTTACATTCATATATATATGTACATATATGTGTGTGTGTGTTTGTATATATGTATGTATTTATATACATATATATATGTATATATATATATACATATATATATACATACATACATATACAATGTGAATGTGTACTTGTGTTTAGCAGTCTAGCAAGTTTACGTGAATGGAATACACGTAGTTGCCAATTTGTAAATATACAACCAATTATATGTGAAGCGTTTGTACCTAAACTGATGACAATATATAACTTTTCAGTTCTTACAGGTTATGAGTTATAATCGAACACAACAAATTTATCTCATTGCATATGTTGCCATATGTTGGGATGCAACATCACTAAACCATTCATACAGGAGAGACCAGATAGTAATTTTAACATTTATTTTTTTCCATTCCTGGTTGACTGGTTAGAGCCTTGGAATGCTCTAACCAGGGAAATGGTTTATAAGTAGTAGTATTTAATCCAACTGTATACATCGGTTATTTTAGTCTTGTCTGTATCTAACGCTAATTGAGTTGGTGTCAAGCAATATATTTATATATATATATATATATATATATATATATATATATATATATATATATATATACACACACAATATAAATATGAATACATCTATATATAAATCTTTACATGTATGTATACATATATATGTCCATATATATGTATATGTGTGTGTGTGTGTGTGTGTGTGTGTGTGTGTGTGTGTGTGTGCATGTGCGGGTATTTCTCCGTTTCCCAGGTAGAATCTGGTTAACATCTGACAAGCGAGTTAAATTCAAAGTATGCCTTAACCAGTGTTTTGCTGTTTTGTAATTGACCAATACATCGTTGGGTGGTTTTGATAAAGGAATATAATGCTGGAGGTTATTTTCACAATTTTAGGATACCGACTGGCGTGTAGCTTAATGAGCAATGATTCTGCAAATGCTCGTATGAAAGAATCAGACAGGCAATGAAGGAATCAATTAAACGATCACTTCAACATCCATTTATAATTTTGTTGCTAAGTTACAACTCTTACTATGTGTACCAACTGCTTAACTCTTCGTCAACCACATATGCACGCACGCACACACACACACACACACACACACACACACACACACACACACACACACACACACACACACACACACACACACACACACACACACACAGAGAGAGAGAGAGAGAGAGAGAGAGAGAGATATTCAGTGTACACGTGACAAAAATAAGAAACAATAAGTATATCTACCTACCTTTTTCCTATCTTTTTATTCAACTTATCTCGTATCATCCCCCCCCCCCTCCACCCATCCCTCCCCCACAGACGCCATCGAAACCTTCCTAAAAACAAGAGAAACACGAAGACTCGAAGAAGAAGGAGAGAAACTTTACGATATCCTATACACATCCTCTGCAACAGCCCCCGGATTGAACAGCTTCCTGGATCTGTTGCAATTCGCCCAGGAAGTTCGAAACACACTCAATAGTCTTTCGGGTGAGTAAATGGGTGTGTTTAGGTCCCATTAGCCTGTCGAGTGAGTAAGTGGGTGTGTTTAGGTCCCATTAGCCTGTCGGGTGAGTAAGTGGGTGTGTTTAGGTCCCATTAGCCTGTCGGGTGAGTAAGTGGGTGTGTTTAGGTCCCATTAGCCTGTCGGGTGAGTAAGTGGGTGTGTTTAGGTCCCATTAGCCTGTCGGGTGAGTAAGTGGGTGTGTTTAGGTCCCATTAGCCTGTCGGGTGAGTAAATAGGTGTGTTTAGGTCCCTTTTCCAAATATGTCTCTTTTATGTTCGACTCATTGACTCATATCCAAACACAAACATCAACAAAAACTTTATCAGTGTAACATTTACACCTAATATATAACAACTTACGATGCCTAAGTTACGATAAAAAACTAACACTAACACTAACTCATTGACTCGAGGAGCGGGAGAGATAATATCTAACGTACGTGCTTTTTCGTGGCTTTGATAAGAGTTAACATTTCTTTGGCGGTTCGGAAAAGGTCGAACACTTTTTCGAAGACTTTTGATGAGGTTGAACTCTTTTGTGACTTGAGGGACACGCTTCGTATCAACAGCTATTTTTTTGTGATGTTATTTCTATTTCTGATATATGTATGTATATATATATATATATATATATATATATATATATATATATATATATATATATATATATATATATATATATATATATATATATATATATATATATGCATGCATGAATATATGTATGTATGTGTGTATACATAAACATATGTATATACATAATATATATATATATATATATATATATATATATATATATATATATATATATATATTGTGTGTGTATATATATGTATGTGTGTGTATATATATGTATGTGTATGTACGTATATGTGTATGTATATACATATGCCTATGTATATATACATACACATATATACATACATTTTTTTCTTATTGTTTTTCTTTCTTTTTTTCCTTTTTTTCTTCTTTTTTTAATCTTATTATATCAATAAATTCCAGAAGACGATGAAGAGGCCCCATTCCCTCAACAGCCCTTTCACCCGGAAGCCAAACAAGTCAAAGAACCCGCCGATTTTCGCGAAGAGGGTGACGTCGCTCAAGAACCCAACGAAGATCTGAAGAAGTCGGAGGAACACGAAGAGAACATAGTGGCTGAGGAAGAAGAAGAAGAAGGTGAAGAAGAAGAGGAGGAGGAAGAGGAGAAGGAGGAAGAAGAAGAAGAGGAAGAGGATGATAACTCGATCCCCTCCAAAGTGGAAGAGCAAAGAAGACACACCAAGAAGAACCCCGAAGACAAGCCCGCCAACGGAATCGAACCTCCTGCAGGTAACGACGAAGGTTCCAGAGAACCACAGACGAGACCACGTCGCTGTGCAGGTCTCCAGTCAGAGGACCTCCCTGCAGAACCTCGTCTATCGAGTCTCAAGAACCACCAGAAACGACACAAGCCTTTCTTTTCCAGTCTCCTCTTCAAGTTTCCTTTGTTTCAGTTCGATGTTCCTTTCTCGAATTTCAGGATCTTGCCTCTTACTGATCCTTATGCCTTGCCGGACGATGATTGATTGCAACTGGTTGTTTTTTTTGTTTTTGTTTCATAGACTGTTCAATATCTTGCAATGTCAGACTCATGGTCATGTCACTTTGAAATCTTCTTTAAGCACGTGGACTTTGGTATCATTCTGAATTTTCTCTTCTGATAAATATAGTTTTTGTGATTATCTTATGTTATCCCGGTATCAAAATCATGGAAATGTATTAAAAGAAGTTTGAAAATGCCTGAATTATTTTGATTGATTGTGAGAAGATTACATTGGAAATCACAAGCAAGATGTACGGTTGATTAAACTTAATTAATACATGTTATCCATTTCACTTGCTCCTTTTGAGGTCGTGTGGTATATGCAGGAAGTTGTAATACCTATAATTTCCAATAGTAATCCGATTACATTGCTCATATTTCGTCGTCTCTGTGGCGTTTGTTTGATTAGTAATCTTAAAGAGCTATCAGTAAAGTTGACCCATAATCCATAATTATAATTCGTAATTGCTCAATGGCCGCCAATGGTCAGTGAAATACTGTAGTCAATAGTTTCGACAATTATAAGAGAGAGAGAAAAAAAAAAAAAAAAACAGATTTTGTCTATTAACTTGTTAAACGCTGTTGCCGGGCTATACGTGACTGATAAAGAAACGGTAACGTAGAGAGAGAGAAATAAATAAAGAATTAAAGAGAGAAAGCATGATAAAAAAAGGAGAAAAGTGGAATAGAGAGGTGTGTTTATGTATGACACTTTGCCCTTATCCTCAAATAATACGAAGCCCTTTGACACGGACAAAAGCAAGTATAATGGAAAATAGGTAAATCAAGAGAAACTCTTAATGTGTTATCTTCTTTGATGTGCTATTTCCAGTTCGGTTTCTTGTTATCCAAATCATCAGTTTCCTTCAGTCTTTTAAATATTTAAGCTAAAGAATATGATAATTTCTCTATGGTTTTCCTTTCTTTACTTTGATTTACGGTTTGATAAGAATAAGTACCAGGCGAGATAAAGTTAATTAAATGTGGTAGTAATCATAATTTTCATCCTTATATCGTGTTGAAGAAAGAGCTAAGATGGATAATGAATAATTCTAGACGTAGAAGAGACTGATAAATATATGTATAATAAATATATGTATAAATAAATGATAAATATATGTATGATAAATACATGTCCATGTATGTCAGATGGAATAGATACGTAATTTAATTTTTCAAAATTTTATTTTTCTAAAGTTGTAAATCAACAAATACAATGTAACAACATATATACAACAGTAAGTAATTTGTACGGTTATATCTTTTAATAATTTTTGCTAAAGGCTCTTTTGACACCCACGCACGCACACACACACACACACACACACAAAAAAAAAAAAATATATATATATATATATATATAATAATAATAATAAAATAGATAAAATAAAATAAAAGAATAAAAAATGATAATAATTTAAAAGATAAAAAAATAAAAAATAAAAAATAAATAAAATACAAAATCGTAAATCAAGCGCTAATCCTCGGGTGGCAAAGGCAGGGGGTCCTGAAGTGACAACATCCTGAAGTTGCTGAAAGGCAAGTCAAACTGAAACAGGGGGAAGACCGTGATAAAACTTGCTCCATAAGGCTTATGTCTCCGATAATTCCCTCTGTCTCTCTTCCCTCCTTTATCCGTGTCGCTTCGAGGAAACCTGTCATGAGATTGACTGTTTTCTCTCTCCCTTTCCCTTTCCCTTTCCATCTCTTTATCAATTCCCTCTTTCTTTACATCTTCCTCTTGGTCAGTCCTCGAGTTTTCCTCTTCCTCGTTATCGCCATTGCCTCTTCCTACGTTCGTTCGCAGATCGGGAGAATTTACGCCCTCGGTTCCTTCTTCTTCTCCTCCTCCTCTTCCTTCTCCTTCTCCTTCGTCTCTTCCTCCTTCTCCTTCTCCTCTTCCTCCTCCTCCTCCTCTTCCTTCTCCTTCTCCATCTCCGTCTCCTTCGTCTCTTCCTTCTTCTTCTCCTCCTCCTCCTCTTCCTTTTCCTTCGTCTCTTCCTCCTCCCCCTTTTTCTTCTCCTTCTTCTTCTTCTCCTTCTCCTTCGTCTCTTCCTCCTTCTCCTTCTCCTCTTCCTTCTCCTCCTCCTCCTCCTCCTCTTCCTTCTCCTCCTTCTCCTCTTCTTTCTTCTCCTCCTCCTCCTCTTCCTTCTCCATCTCCTCGACGCTCCCACGAATAAGAAAACTCCTGCTGTTGACTCTCTCTCGCTTCGCCAGCCGCGTCACGATCTCTGTATTCTGTGAGGTATATAGAGACACATGTTGCAAGGTGAGGAAATATCAATAATATATCAAACTTCTGTATTAAATCAAAACCATTTGATAATGTCGAGTTATGGAAGCAAAGGGACGGCAGTGCTTCACACACATACACATACACATACACACGTACATACACACAGACACAGACACACACACATACACGTACATGTACACACACAGACACACACACACACACACACACGTACACACAGAGACACACGCACACGCACACACACACGTAAACACACACACACGTACACACAGACACACGCACACACACACGCACAAACACACACACACACACACACCTGCAATGTTAGCAACAGCTTCATGAATATCTTGCACGAATTGCAACAGATCAACGAAGTTATCCCATCCTGGCGAGTCTCCGGTGGGCGTGAACAGAGACTGGAAGACATCGCCAGTGCCTTCTCCGCCGTCGATGTCTTCGTAGTCATCTCCGTAGTTATCTTCGGCGTCGATGTCTTCGTAGTCATCTTCGTAGTCATCTTCGGCATTGATGTCTTCGTAGTTATCTCCGTTCTCGGCCTCGGTTTCGTCGCGTTTCGGTCGTTTTGGCCGAAAAGCGTCGTCATCAACTTTACCGTCTGTGAAAGGATAACTTTATTCAGTCTGTTGTGATCTGTCTGTGCTCACGCATTAAGATGTTAATTATAGTAATTACCATGGTCATAGTCAGAGTAATGATACTACTAGCTATAAAGATAACGAAAACAATATATATATATATATATATATATATATATATATATATATATATATAATGGGATGGTAATACTAATAATGATCAAACGGTGTTTGATGGATGATGATGATAATGTTGATGATGGATTATGATGGATGGATGGAAGGATGATGAATAATGATGATAATGATGGTAATGATAATAATGGCAATGAATAGTATATAGATTAATCATATAAATCTGTAGGTGTTTAACAGGACGCAAACTTTACTTTGAAAATTACAGAGAAATAAAAATTCAATTTTTGTCTTATTTGTTTGTGAATTTTAGTTATTACTGGTATTTAATGTTAGAAATGTAAACTATTAATTTCAATATTCCATCTTTCTCTTTCTCTTTCTCTCTCTCTGTCACACACACATACACAATCTCTCTCTCTCTCTCTCTCTCTCATTCTCATTGTCTCTCTCTCTCTCTCTCTCTCACACACACACATACACTCTCTCTCTCTCCCTCATTCTCTCTCTCTCTCTCTCTCTCTCTCTCTCCCATTCTCTCTCTCTCTCTCTCTATCTACCTCTCTTTTTTCTTGTCATTTGCACTGAAATGCCCACATATAGACACTCATTAATATAAACACAGATAAGCAAACAGTAAAACACACACGCGCGCACACGCATACACACACACAATCACATTCACACTCACAAACAAACTCCCCCCCCCCCCCACACACACACACACTCACCCCCTCCCCGCCCACACAAAAACAAACTCCCCTACCCCCCCCCCGCCCACACACAAACAAACTCCCCTACCCCCCCCCGCCCACACACAAACAAACTCCCCCCACCCCCACCCCACACACACAACCCCCCCACCCCACACACACACAAACTCCCTCCCCCAACACACAAACAAACTCCCCCCACGCCACCCCACACACACAAACAAACTCCCCACACACACACACACACAAACACCCCCCCCCACACACACAAACAAACTCCCCCCCCACACACACACAAACAAACTCCCCCCCCTTGCCCACACACAAACAAACTCCCCCCCCACACACACACACACAAACAAACTCCCCCCCCACACACACACACTCACACTCACAAACAACCCCCCCATCCCACCCCCACCCCCCACCCCCACACACACAACCACAAAAGCACACAAGCTTCTACCACACACACACTAACCTGACAGACGTTTATGAACCTCCAGAAAAGTATCCAGCGCTTCCCAAAAGCTTTCCGGATTTCTTATCCATGTATCATCTTCATTAACTTCATCTAAGTCACCGGAAGTCATGTCTTCTGAGGCTCCTAAAGTTGCTAGAGACACGATCTGGAAAATTATAAGGAAAATAGACTGGTGGAGACTAGTGTTAATGCTTTGGGTTCATTTGCCTCGTAATAGATGTCGTCATTATTTGGCATCCTTCTCAGAAATCGCACAAACACAAATATAAATGTAAACACAAACATAAATATAAAAAACAAATATAAACACAAACACAAATATAAAAAACAAATATAAACACAAACACAAATATAAAAAAATATATATAAACACAAACATAAGCATAAACATAAATACAAAACACAAACAGAAAACAGAAAAATAAACATAAGCATAAACAGAAAAATAAACACAAGCATAAACATAAACAAAAATACAAACAGAAAAATAAACACAAGCATAAACAAAAACACATAAACATAAGCGAAAACACAAACATAACACAAACACACACACTTATCAGTGTAACATTTACATTTAATATAACAGCTTAAGATGCCTAAGTTACAATAAAAATCATTTCTAGTATAACTATAAGAACAGCACAATTTCACAATTTTCACTTTACCTCCATCTATTCATTATATCATTACGAATATCAAGTTTCCGAAATCCATTTTCACAATTTTGAAAATCACCTTATTTTCAAAACACAAATCCGGTAATTACACTCATCTCCCTAGAATATACACTGTTTTGCTACGATGTTTATTACTTCTACTACGACTACGACAACTACAACCACAACTACAGCTACTACGACAACCACAACTACAGCTACTACGACTACGACAACTACAGCTACTACGACAACCACAACTACAGCTACTACGACAACCACAACTACAGCTACTACAACTACTACAACAACAACCACAACTACTACTGCTACTACTACTACAACTACTACAATCACTACTACTACTACTACTGCTACTACTCTACAACAACTTACTGCCAATGACACAAATAGTCTCTTGCTTTGTTTAAATAACATAAACATATTATCACAACAACAACTTATCATCACAAGTTAATCCCAGATTTATATAACTCGCTATTTCCGAGTGGAGACCAACGCGAATCGATCTAAACTGAACTAAACTAAAGTGATTTGTTATGTTTTTTCTGTTGTTGTTGTTACCAAAGACCGTGTAATGAAAGATAGGAAAGCTCTCGTAAATACTATTAGGAAATAAGTGATGTCTTTGAGCGAACTAGCGCCATCTATTGAGTTTATGCTGATCTTCATTTCCTGTTTTTTTTTTTTTTTTTTTTTTTTTTTAGGGAGAATTCATGGCTATGAATTGATATTTATTTTAATTCTTAAATGTTGATCTTCTGCAGAAACCAGCCAGTCGCTTCAAGATAAAAGAATAAAAATAAAAAAGGAACTCGGTTCTAATAAGAAAATGTTGTCTCTATTATGTCACAAACGATTTTCTAAGCCTTTACTATATTGAGGATTATGATGCTGG
>BOPN01000798.1:380000-387500 GCA_017312705.2 Penaeus japonicus
CGTATCTATAATAAGATTTTTGTGGTTGTTTTTGAAGGATTTAATGGTTGTTTTTGCAACAGTAATCCATGTATACATTAAAATAGAACAGACAAACATACAAAACTCCTAAGACAGTGACAATAAAACCCCAATACATCTTTATAATTTATTACAACATCTGGGTTAGTACATAAATTGTGGGGGTTAGTAAATATAGATATATAAACTCTACAAAAATAAATTAACCGTAAAGAAATAAATATATTCAACACAACAATATCAAAAGAAAACAACTTAGGAACAAGAAACACTTCCAAGGGATGACAATTTGAAAGCCACACACCCTGAAGCACCTGCATCAACGTACAGTAAAATGAACCGAATTTACCAATCTTAAAGCACTAAGATTTCTTCATACCGATGGACTAAAATAATGATAAACAACACGGAAATAAAGCTATATACACACTCAATGGTGACTCTTAATGGTGATCGAGTTGGAAAAAAATTTGGTACGAATTTTATGCATGTGTACTTGTGCTTTTTTTCTTTCTTTCTTTCTTTTTCTTATTTCAAATATACGACGGACTACTTTTACTTATGTACATTTTATTTTTTTAAATAATGGACAACTGTTCAGGGTCTGGAGACATCACGTTGAGAGAAAAATCAATATATCAAATTATGAGTCCTTAATTTGTATCAGTGTATACCCAAGGATAAAAAAGTGAGAGGAGAGAAATGCGCACGTAGTGTAAAACCTGATTGAAGGAGATGAAAATGAGACCTGGAGATGAAGAGAGAAAAGAAAGGAAAGTAAAAGGATAGAAGGAACGGAAATCCCATCGAAGAAAAAAGAAGTAACTTTAAAAAAAGAAAATGGAAGTAGAATAAGGTAAAAGTAATAAAAGAAGAAGAAAAAAGAAAATGGAAGCAAAATAACGCACGGAAAAAACCGTTATTCCATCCGGATTTCAAAATTTCATCTCGTTTCGTTTAAAAAAAAGGAAATTCAAGAAGACCAACAGAACAGAAGGAACAGAAATCCCAAAGAAGAAAAAAGTAACAGTAAAAAAAGAAAAGAAAAGAAAAAGAAAATGGAAGCAAAATAACGCACGGAAAAAAAACCGTTATTCCATCCGGATTTCAAATTTTCATCTCGTTTCGTTAAAAAAAAGAAGGAGAAGGAAACTCCAGAAGACCAACCTAGCTAACTTAACCAAAACGATCTTAAATGGGAAAAATATTATCATTATCTTACCCTCACCTGAACAAATATTAATTAAAGCTATATATTGACGACTATACACCAGATACAAAAGGACATATGCAAATTAGACGACATGAGAACAAGAGGAAGACTGCTATATAAGCCACACTTTAAACTTTAACGGAAACGAAATAACGGCTGCTACACACACATCAAGGAAACGAACATTGGAAATATACTTATATATATATAAACCTTTTTTCTTTCTAAAAGCCTAAGAGAACACTCATCAAGTCAAATGGTCAAGGCAAGATTCTCGAGAACGGAAAAGATAGATAGATAGGGAGGTAGGGAGGGAGAGACAGAAGGAGAGGTAAAGGGAGGGAGGGAGAGGGAGGGAGGGAGAGGGAGGGAGGGAAGGAGGGACAGGGAGGGAGAGGGAAAGGGAGGGAGGGAGGATAGGGAGGGAGGGAAGTAGAGGGAGGGAGGGAAGGAGAGGGAGAGGGATGGAGGAAAGGGAAAGGGAAGGAAAGGGAAGTAGGGGAGGCAGGGGGGAAAAGAAGGAAAAGAGGGAGGAGGGAAGGAGAGAGAGATAGAAAGTGCAAGAGAGAAAGAGATAGTGGAAAAAAAGGGAAGAAAAGAGAGAAAGGGCGAGAAACAAAAAGACAAATCCTGAACACGTCAAAAATTTCTAGCTTCACGCAGTTCCTCGTGCCGAGCAAGCGGTAATATGTCCAAAGCAACAACATTGTTCAAACGTTGAATCAACACATTGCACACCACTGCATGCTATCCGAAAGAGAATCATCTGCTCATCTGCACCGGCGACAGCAACACAACGAAGTCGAAAGCTCAAGAAATTAAAAAAAAAGCTAAGATATTGCATTCGCTGGAAGCTAAAGCAGAGAATAAGCAACACGCGTTTGCACCTTCCACAGGATGTATTGCAAGTTGTGTCACGGACGTAAATCTATTTAACACAGGCAAAGTGTGATAAATGTCAAAGTGTTGTGAGAAAACAATAGTATAATGCCTTGTAAAGTCAGGGAAATACCGATAATTTTTTCTTATTTTTTATAATAGTATCTCCTACGTAAAAAAAACATTAACGTTTTCTATGAGCAACATACTATAGAAAGAACGTGTTCAAGGGAGTAACTAATCCCTTTTCCAAACGAGAGCGTAGAATGGGGAGGAGAAAAAAAACGAAAACTGAAACAATAAAAGAAGAAACATCACAGAACTCTTATCCAACAATACCTACACGCAAACATAAATACAGACACACACAAACCAACCAAACAACCAACCAAACAAGCAATCTCCCTCTTACACCTTCGTATAAACAACCAAGAAAAAAAAAAAAACACTTCAGTTTCCCTGAGAAATCCGTTTCTCTCACACCGGCAAGTCCTCAGTCATGACTGCCGTGGGCGCCCATCATCCTGTCATAGACGCCCATACTATCGTCGTCGGGAGGCGAGAAAGGGAGCGTCGAGGGCGGCGTCTCGTGACTGGGGCCGAGGTCGGTAGTGATGGCCTCGAGGAAGGGCGTCATGTACCGCGTCATGAGCGAGGAACACACGCTCGCGTCGCCTCTCTCGGCTTCCGTGTACAGCGTGTAGAATCTGAGTCAAAGGGCAGTTATGAAATTTATGATTTATCTATTTACTTATTTATCATTTCCTTACTTATTATTTACTTATTTATAATTTCCTTACTTATTATTTACTTATTTATCATTTCCTTACTTATTATTTACTTATTTATCATTTACTTATTTGTTTATTATTTACTTATTCATTATTAATCTATTTATGATTGGGAGAAAGATAATACCAAATTATCTAAGTTTTGAGGAAAGAAGGGAGGGGAGGAGAGGGAAGTGGACAGAGAGGAAAGGAGAGGGAAAAAGAGAGAGAGAGAGAGGGAGAGAGAGGGAGAGAAAGAGAAAGAGAAAGAGAAAAAAAATGAGAGAGAGAGAGAAAATAAAACAAAAGAGAAAAGAAAGAAAAAGAAAAAAAGAGAAAAAGAGAGAGAGAGAGAGAAAAAAAGAAAAACAATACCAAAATCCAAAAGGAGGAACCCCTTCCAAACGAGGCTCCCCCCAAAATACCCACAGTGTCTGCCACACGTTGGCCTGCAGGCTGGGCACTGGCACGAGAGACAGAGCCACCATGATGGCCGCCGAAGCCTGGACGCTCGGAAGGAACTGACTGATCTCGTAGTTACTCAGGCAGGTCTCGGCCACGTGTCTGGCTACGGTCACCACGCGCCTGTAGGGGGTGTAGGGGGTGTGGGGGAGAGGGAGGGGAGGTGTAGGGGAGGTGGGGAGGGGGGAGGGAGTAGGGGGAGGGGTGTGTGTGGGGTGTAGGGGTGTTGGGGGGTGTAAGGGGGGAGGGGAGGGGGTGTGGGGGAATGGGGCAGTGGGGGGGGGGGCTTATTAGAATAGTGATGATAATATAGAATGAAATTACGTTCATTGCAATGTGATTCGTTGGAATGCTTAATGGTGGTGATCGGAATATAAGCAAATGGAGAATCAAGCATCTTAATATAATCAAAATACTGATAATACAATACTTAACTGAAGTAGTAATCATAATGACGCTATTGATAACAACTCTACTATCGATAATCATAAACCACAATAATGACAACATCAAAGATAACAAACATCAACATTAGAAAGATTTTAAAGTCCTCTAAACTTCAGAGTTCAAAACTTAACATCGCCAACCAGTTAGTGAACCTCCTGTTTCGAACTCTCGGATCCGAAACGAGGGTTCACGCGTTTCGGAATCTGGGTTCGAAAATGGCGGTTCACACTTTGACTTTACTTGCGTAGTATATATAAAATTGAGGATGACTTTACTTGTGTATTGTATATATTTGAGGATGACTTTACTTGTGTATTATATATAAATGAGGATGACTTTACTTGTGTATTATATATAAATGAGGATGACTTTACTTGTGTATTATATATACAATTGAGGATGACTTTACTTGTGTATTGTATACAATTGAGGATGACTTTACTTGTGTTTTATATACAATTGAGGATGACTTTACTTGTGTATTATATATAAATGAGGATGACTTTACTTGTGTATTATATATACAATTGAGGATGACTTTACTTGTGTATTATATATAAATGAGGATGACTTTACTTGTGTATTATATATAGTTGAGGATAACTTTACTTGCCTGTCTGTTCCACACATTTGCGTCGCTTTAAGCGTCAGATGTCCAATAAAGTACCAGCAAGTTGGACTGTGTAAAGCATAGCTAGAAAGAGTAAGGTTTTTATAGTGATGTAATCATTCTATTTGTCATATATATATTCATAGAATTTTCATATTCATTTCCATATTCAGTTAAACTATTACTATATCAAGATGGACAGTTATATCTCATCCACACTGATTCTCCCAAATGCTAATAAAAAGGTATATAACCAGGAGAAGAAATCTAGAATACATAGAACCATACAAAAAAGAAAGAGAAAAAGAAAAAAAGAAACGAAAATCACAACACAAACAAAATACAAACTCACTCACACAACAAACTACACACCACACAATACAAACAAAAACAACAAAAACAAACACCACACAACACAACACAACAAACAAAAACAAACAAACACCACACAACACAACCCAAACAAACAAAAAACACAAACCCTCACCACACCACACAACCCAAATAAACACCACTCAAACACAACCAAACCAACCCCCCACAACCCCCACACCAACAAACAAACGCACGCACGACCTCTTTAACCCCCTCTCTCACCCCAGCTTGGAGAGGATGAGAACCTCCATCCGTCTGAAGTGATGCGGCCGGTAAGTCCCCGCACACATGGATACGAGCTCTGTGATGCCCGGGACTACGCACTCTTCCTGTAGGGGGGGAGGAGGTAGAGGGAGGTTGATTATAGTATGGGTGGGTGGGTGGGTGGGTGGTTGTGGGGGGGGGGGTGGTTGTGAGTTTGGGTGGTTGTGGGAGGGGGGGTGATTGTGGGTGGATTATTGGATGGGTGGATGGTTATGGGGGGTGATTGTGTTTGGGTGGGTGGATGGATAGATGGGTAGGTGGATGGATGGTTGTGGGTGGATGGATGGTTGTGGGTGAGTGGATGGATGGTTGTGGGTGGGTGGATGGATGGGTGGTTGTTGGTGGGGGGGGGGGTGATTGTGGTTGGATGGTTGTGGGTAGGGGGTGATTGTGGTTGGATGGTTGTGGGTGGATGGATGGTTGTGGGTGGGTGGATGGTTGTGGGTGGGTGGATGGATGGTTGTGGGTGGGTGGATGGTTGTGGTTGGATGGATGGATGGTTGTGGGTGGGGGTGATGGATATGGGGGTGGGTGGGTGTATGGATGGATGGTTGTGGGTGGATGGATGGATGGTTGTGGGTGGGTGGATGGATGGTTGTGGGTGAGCAGCTGGCTGGATGGTTGTGGGTGGGTGGATGGATGGATGGTTGTGGTGGATGGATGGATGGTTGTGGGTTTGGATGGATGGAAGGGTGTGTGGGTGGATGGATGGATGGATGGTTGTGGGTGGATGGATGGATGGATGGATGGTTGTGGGTTTGGATGGATGGAAGGGTGTGTGGGTGGATGGATGGTTGTGGGTGGGTGGCTGGATGGTTGTGGGTGGGTGGCTGGATGGTTGTGGGTGGGGGGATGGTTGTGGGTTTGGATGGATGGAAGGGTGTGTGGGTGGATGGTTGTGGGTGGATGGATGGGTGGGTTGAGGATGGATGGAAGGGTGGGTGGGTGGATGAACGAATAAATAATTGCAAAGAATGAATGAATGGATGCATGGATGGATGGATGTATAGAATAAATGAATAAGTATATAACAAATATTTAATCATAATGAAAGACAACAATAATAAAAATGACAATAAACAATGATACTAATGATAATGATTATTAGTATTAGCAACAACATTAGTAGTAGTAGTAGTAATAATGATAAATCAGAAACATATCAATACTAATAAGATAAAGATAATAAATGATAAATATAATCACAGATATGATAGATGATAAATATAATAATAACAATCCCCCCTCCCCCCGCTTTATCCCCCCTCACCCTCCTTCCCTTCCTCATCTTTGCCCCTCCCCTCCCCCTTCCCCTTTCCCCTTTCCCTTCCTCACCATCTTCGCCCCTCCACTCCCCCTCCCCCTTCCTCACCATCTTCACCCCTCCCCACTTCCTCCCCATCTTCGCCCCTCCCCTTCCCTCCCCCTTCCCCTTCCTTACCATCTTCGCCCTCCCCCTCCCCCCTTCCCTTCGCCCTTCCCCTCCCCCTTCCCCCTCCCTCACCATCTTCGCCCCCTATCCCCTTTCCTTACCACCTTCACCCCTCCCCTCCCCCCTTTCTCCCCACCTTCACCCTCCCCCTCCCCCCTTCCTCCCCATTCGCCCTCCTCCTTCCCCTCTCATCTTCCTCCCCATCCTCATCCCTCACCTTCCT
Source organism: Penaeus japonicus (assembly GCA_017312705.2). Lineage (NCBI taxonomy): Eukaryota > Metazoa > Arthropoda > Malacostraca > Decapoda > Penaeidae > Penaeus > Penaeus japonicus. Next base: position 386,697 of record BOPN01000798.1, read on the forward strand.
CTTTCCTCCCCTCCCTATCCCCCTTCCTCTCATCTCCCTTCCCCTCCCCCCTTCACCCCCTCTCCTCCCCCTTCCTCCCACCTTTCCTCTTCCTCCCCTCCTTTCCTCCCCCTCCCCTCTTCACCCTTTCCCCCTCCCCTCACTCTTCCTCCCTCCTACCCTCCTCTTCCTACCCACCTCACCCCTCCCCTTCCCCTTTCCCCCTTCCTCACCATCTTCGCCGCGACGAAGAGGGCCGCCACCGCAAGCAGCTGCAAGCAGTCCTGGGCGAGCGGCGTGACAACCAGGAACCGGTCGGCGAGGTTCACCGCGAGGAACACCGTCTCGGGCCCGAACTGCAGCTGGTGGTTCACCTTGATCAGCCAGTGAACCAGAGTGCACCGCATGTACTCCGTTACCTGGAATGGATGGATGGATGGATGGATGGATGGATGGATGGATGGATGGATGGATGGATGGAAGGATGGATGGAGAGAGTTGGGGAGGGATGGATGGATGGAGAGAGTTGGGGAGGGGGAGGGGTGGTTAGAGGGAGGGGGAGGGAGAGGGAGGTGTGGTTAGAGGGAGGGGGAGTGGAGGGAGGGGTGGTAAGGTGAGGGGAGGGGAAGGGAGGGGTGGTGAGTGGAGAGGGAGGGGAGGGGAAGGAGAGGGAAGGGGGAGGAGAGAGGGGTGGTAAGGGGAAGGGGAAGGGAGGGGAGGGGGTGGGGGAGGGAGGGGGAGGGGGAGGGAGGGGAGGGAGGGGTGGTAAGGGGAGAGGGAGGGGAGGTAAGGGGAGAGGGAGGGGAGGTAAGGGGAGAGGGAGGG
>BOPN01000799.1:22500-25000 GCA_017312705.2 Penaeus japonicus
ACACACACACACGTATCTGTATGTCGGAACTTTCTCCCTGAATGCAAAACCACAAACAATAAAAAGGTCACTTTAATATTATCAATATGTATATGTTTACTAAACGAATATCAGATAGATATAGATAAATGTTTGTTTTCCCTTTGCATTGTTTCTCTCCTCTCTCTTTCTTTCTCTCTCTCTCTCTCTCTCTCTCTCTCTCTCTCTCTCTCTCTCTCTCTCTCTCTCTCTCTCTCTCTCTCTCTATCTATCTATCTATCTCTTTTTCTCTCTCTCACTCTATCTATCTCTCTCTCTCTATCTCTCTCTTCCTCTTTCTCTCTCTCTCACTCACTCTCTCTCTCTCTATCTATCTATCTATCACTCTTTCTGTTTTTGCTCACCATTACCTACGCTTTCACGGTTTCCTCTCTCCTTTCTCATTCTCTTCCGCAGAAACACGTCACTGCTTCCTAAAGCAAACAGACTCAAGCAAAGAAAACAAAGATGAACTGCATTCCTGATATATTGCCGAGAGGATGAATTTCCTACTGTCGTCTCTGTTTTTATTATTGCTTCTTCATTCTACGTGTATGTACGAGTGAGAGGAAATGTTGGAACGTATTTCATGCAAGGAAAATACATGCACATATATATATGTTTTTAGGTTCGGTGTGGTTCTGCTTGTCATATATATATATATATATATATATATATATATATATATATATATATATATACACACACATACACGCACATGTATGAAAAAAAAAAAAAAAAACGTAATATTAACAAAACGCCTTCTGTTCACACTTTTTGCCCCTGCCGTCAGTTCTCGTCCTTTCCCTCCAAGCCCCTTTCAATTCCACGACCTTTATCTTGTCAAATGGTCGCTGCCTTCCACTTCGCAAACTCTATTGCTATGAGAAAGGATTTTCCTCCAGTGATAAAGTGAATGACGGAGATGCAAGAAGAGAAGAGGCTTTTCGTTGCTCTCTCCTTTTTTTTTTTTTTTTTTTTTTTTGTTTTAGGGGGGCTGTTGCTTCTGGTTACTAATGAGGGAAGTTGTGATATTACTTTTGGATTATTGGAGCATGTAGTTGATATTTTTATGTATATTATTGTTGTTATTTTTGTCATATTGTCATTATTTTTTTCAATCTGTTAGGATTCCTTTTGTGTTATATTTTTATTGTTGTTATTGTCATTTTGTTAATATCATTATCATGATCATTATCATTATCATCGTCATTATTGCTATGTTTCAATATTATCATCATTACTCCTATCATTATTATCATCATTATCATAGTAACTATTATCATCCGTATGATTACAGTCATCATGATTATCATTAGCATCACTACGTTATCATCATTATCAAAATCATCTTTTTCTGTTATCGTTGATCATAAACATGTCATCATTGTAGATGCTATTATTATCATAACTGGCATTACCATTTTTTGTTGATGTTATTATCATCATTATCATTATCACTACCATAACCATGTTAATCAATGCTATTAGTAGCTCCAAGTAGTTGTTGTTGCTGTTATTTTAATGTTGTCATTACCATTGTCTTATCATTATTATCATCTTGGCTATATCGTGTCCATGTTGTGTCAATGTCGTGATTATGTCACGAAAGCGGTATTCCATAACGTGTGCGTGGCACGTCTGTATCAGTTTCAACTTCACCAACCATTCCAAAGTTATTATAGTTATACCAGCGGGTCTTTGTCTCTCCGTAATCTTGTGTCAACGTGTTAACATGACGCAAGAAAGACAGGGTTTGGTGCTCCTGTTGTGAAAACCTCTGCGAGCCTATTCTGACTTGGATTACACTGTGTTAGACCATTGTATTGTGATCGACCTGTACTGAGTACTGTAATGTGCTTGTCCCCCCCTATAGTGTGCCCATGGGGCTAGTGTGTAACGTGTGAAGACCTTGTGTAAATAAAGGAGAGACTAGTGTTATTGTGTGTTTCCTTCGTGCCCGGCCTCGCCTCTTGGTGTTTCCCCTCGTGGTGTCTTTGGGCTGCTGTGGTGTTAAGTGTCTCTTGGAGCTGTTCTGTGTTCACGACCCCAATGGTTAAGCACGCTGCTAGTTTAGCCTGCCTGGTGTTGGTGGGTAGAAGGTGGAAAGGGTGGGGGGGCGATGGGACAGTATGTTTCGGACGAATGACACTGTCCTAACGACTAATTCATAAAATAAATTACAGTCACAGGTGTCACTAACAAAGGATAGTTCAATATTGTTATGAATCATTTGTTGTGCTTGATCCTTGTTAAAGAATTGACAACCATTTCAAGAACACGCGATTGGTAATGGTCTAAGCTACATCAAAACAAACGAGATAAGAGGGATCGTGTATTAATGTATAGATCTTCCTTATTTTGTGTTTTTATAATGTACATATATGCGTATATTCTATATATCATATATATAGATTTACGTATAACTATTTCATATAATCATATACTTTAACTCTAAGCTCTTGACTACTGTTACCATTCA
>BOPN01000799.1:42500-45000 GCA_017312705.2 Penaeus japonicus
ATTCCCTCGTCTGGCCAAACGCGCACCGCTGGTGACCGAGTGAAGTATCATGGCACGAGCTTGCATGTCCGTGCAATTGTGCAATATCCAAAGGGCCTCGATCGCTTTTCGGGGTTCCCCCCACCCCCTCCACTCCCCCTCCCAGCCATCAGTCCCCCGCCCCTAAAGACACCTCTAAGCACCCACCGCCTCGCCGGCACCAACGTTCTACACATGCAACACTTAAACGAAGCTTTAAGAGAAAACAAAATAATATGAAAAACGTGCAACACGAAGCCAACCGCCACTGGGAGAACATAGCCCAGCAGTAGGTGCAATAAAACAATATGAAAACGTGCAACTTAAAGCCAACCGCCACTGGGAGAACACAGCTCAGCAGTAGGTGCAATATTTTATCAACAGATGATGTATACAAACAGTTAATTATCCTCATGGAAGTGATAAAAACAACATTGATGCCTCTGCTCCCCATGTGACACGAACCATCAGACGCCATCAAGAGAGCCATTAGCGATATAAATAATACCTCTCAAGCTCTTAAAAGTAAGAGTTTAGGCCCTTTTCACGTAGATTATAAAGTAAAAAATAAAAAAAGAAGAAAGTGCTATATCGTCCATTCGATCTGCAAAAAACTAATTAGTTCACCGAATTTAAACACATCTCTGGTAAAAGATGGAAAGAGATATAAGACATAACTTCAGGTGTTTGAGTTTATAATGATTCACACACACACAAAAGAAAAAAAATATATATATATATAAATATATAATATATATATATATATATATATATATATATATATATATATATATATAATATATATATATATATATTTATATATATATATATTTTTTTTTATCAAACAACTAGGGAGTTCCTTTGAAGTCAATAACCTATTATTTAAAACACAAGACTTTAAAACTAGGTTATCTACTGAAACAGCACTACTACAAGTTACTGATGAATTTTACAATATCATAGACAACAATTAGGCAAACTTGCTCAGATTGTGCGATCTTTCCAAAGCTTTTAATATGGTCAATCATAGTTTTTTTTTTTTTTTATGAACAAACTAAGGTATTGTAGAATTTACACCTAATGGTTTAGCAGTTATCTAGATACTAGAATTATTGAGAGTATTTCATCTTTTGGTGTTCCACAGCGATCTTTATTATCCTTATTCACAATTCTTATGAATGATTTATCAACTTTAATCCATAATTGCCTTTTAGTGTAATACGCCGATTATTTTTTATCTTTTTTTTTCATATTAAGACATCAAGCAACTTAAATGTATAAATTAAAAAAAAAATGTTTGAGTATCAATGACCTTAAAATAAAACCACAGAAACCACAATGCATCTTCAAAGGTAAAATGCACACAGACACAACCACAGAATTCGAAGGTCCTTTATTAAACCGAAAGCTGATTTATAAAACCGAAGGCTGCTTTATTAAACCAAGCACTTCAGTAAAAAAAAAAAAAAAAAAAAAAAAAATCTAGAAGTACATTTAGGCAGACACATGTTCTTTGAAACCAGGTTGGTAACAAAATAAAAAAGGGGGGGGGGGGGACACTAATATATCTTAATCACATAGAAAGAGATTAAATCATTACTGAAACCAGCATCATTAGCTAGTGCTCAAATATTTAGGGCTCAACTAACAATACCCAGTCACAGAAAGCACACACGTTACAAAACTTTGCTGCTATAGTTGCATTGGGTAATGCTAGTAAGTTCGACCACATCTCCCTACATATTCAAAAAAAATAAAATGGTTGAAAGTCTAATTCAAATGCAGTTATGATACATGTGTTTTCATTCATAAAATTATTCATGGAAATTATTCACAGTGGATATTGCGCTTACAAACTGTAAGGAATACATCAGGTGTTCAATTAAGGTAAATTCTCTCTCTGTAAAAAAAAATATACTGAAATAAGGGCATGGCAAATGTAGATACGTGGACCCATGATCTGGAACCTGCTGCTTCATGATTTAAGAAACATCATGGAATAAGATAATTTCAAAACTAAATCAAAATCTATGGTCAATTGCACATTTTAAGATCTTAAATGCAGCTAATGCTTTTCTATTGTATATTTACTATGCCTATATCAATTTATTCTGAAATAGGCATAGATTTACTATGTGAAAAATAAATAATAATTAAAAAACGTTATAATTCGTGGAACAAAGTAGTTTAATTATTATCATAATTATCAAAATATTTGATATCCTCATTATGATAACCATGTCTTTATCATTATTATTCATTGATTTTTTTATAATCATTATCAAATGATTAAAAGTAGTTGTAGCTGTATTAGTGTCATTATTAGTATTATTCTTCTTACTATATTGTTATTATTATCATCATTATTAGGTTATTATTATTATCATCATCATTTGGTTATTATTATTATTATCATTATTGGGTTAGTATTTTTATCATTATTATCATCAAATTCATCATTATTACTATTATCGTCATTATC
>BOPN01000799.1:50000-52500 GCA_017312705.2 Penaeus japonicus
TTCGACCAATGAAAATACACTTCCTCTCTATCGATCAATGAAAATACACTTCCTCTCACTCGACCAATGAAAATACACTTCCTCTCTATCGACCAATAAAAATACACTTCCTCTCACTCGACCAATGAAAATACACTTCCTCTCTATCGACCAATGAAAATACACTTCCTCTCTTTCGACCAATGAAAAAACACTTCCTCTCTATCGACCAATGAAAATACACTTCCTCTCTATCGACCAATGGAAATACACTTCCTCTCTATCGACCAATGGAAATACACTTCCTCTTTATCGACCAATGAAAATACACTTCCTCTCTATCGACCAATGAAAATACACTTCCTCTCTTTCGACCAATGAAAAAACACTTCCTCTCTATCGACCAATGAAAATACACTTCCTCTCTTTCGACCAATGAAAAAACACTTCCTCTCTTTCGACCAATGGAAATACACTTCCTCTTTATCGACCAATGAAAATACACTTCCTCTCTATCGACCAATGAAAATACACTTCCTCTCTTTCGACCAATTAAAATACACTTCTCTTTATTGAAAAATCAAAATACACTTCTCTCTATCGACCAATGAAAAAACACTTCATTTCTATCGACCAATTAATATACACTTCTCTTTATCGAAAAATCAAAATACACTTCTCTCTATCGACCAATGAAAAAACACTTCATTTCTATCGACCAATTAAAATAAACTTCTCTTTATCGAAAAATCAAACACACTTCTCTCTATCGACCAATGAAAAAACACTTCATTTCTATCGACCAATGAAAATATACTTCTCTTTATCGAAAAATCAAAATACACTTCTCTCTATCGACCAATGAAAAAACACTTCATTTCTATCGACCAATTAAAATGCACTTCTCTTTATCGAAAAATCAAAATACACTTCTCTCTATCGACCAATGAAAAAACACTTCATTTCTATCGACCAATTAAAATACACTTCTCTTTATCGAAAAATCAAAATACACTTCTCTCTATCGACCAATGAAAAAACACTTAATTTCTATCGACCAATGAAAATATACTTCCTCTCTTTCGACCAATGAAAATACACTTCCTCTCTATCGACCAATGAAAATGCACTTCTTCTCTATCGACCAATGAAAATATACTTCCTCTCTATCGACCAATGAAAATACACTTCTCTCTTTCGACCAATGAAAATACACTTCCTCTCACTCGACCAATGAAAATACACTTCCTCTCTATCGACCAATGAAAATACACTTCTCTCTATCGACCAATGAAAAAACACTTCCTCTCTATCGACCAATGAAAATACACTTCTCTCTATCGACCAATGAAAATACACTTCCTCTCTCTCGACCAATGAAAATACACTTCTCTCTGTCGACCAATGAAAAAACACTTCCTCTCTATCGACCAATGAAAATACACTTCCTCTCTATCGACCAATGAAAATACACTTCCTCTCTATCGACCAATGAAAATACACTTCCTCTCTATCGACCAATGAAAATACACTTCCTCTTTATTGACCAATGAAAATACACTTCCTCTCTATTAACCAATGAAAATACACTTCCTCTCTATCGACCAATGAAAATACACTTCCTCTCTATCAACCAATGAAAATACACTTCCTCTCAATCGACCAATGAAAATACACTTCCTCTCTTTCGACCAATTAAAATACACTTCTCTTTATCGAAAAATCAAAATACACTTCTCTCTATAGACCAATGAAAAAACACTTCATTTCTATCGACCAATTAATATACACTTCTCTTTATCGAAAAATCAAAATACACTTCTCTCTATCGACCAATGAAAAAACACTTCATTTCTATCGACCAATTAAAATAAACTTCTCTTTATCGAAAAATCAAACACACTTCTCTCTATCGACCAATGAAAAAACACTTCATTTCTATCTACCAATTAAAATACACTTCTCTTTATCGAAAAATCAAAATACACTTCTCTCTATCGACCAATGAAAAAACACTTCATTTCTATCGACCAATTAAAATGCACTTCTCTTTATCGAAAAATCAAAATACACTTCTCTCTATCGACCAATGAAAAAACACTTCATTTCTATCGACCAATTAAAATACACTTCTCTTTATCGAAAAATCAAAATACACTTCTCTCTATCGACCAATGAAAAAACACTTCATTTCTATCGACCAATGAAAATATACTTCCTCTCTTTCGACCAATGAAAATACACTTCCTCTCTATCGACCAATGAAAATGCACTTCCTCTCTTTCGACCAATGAAAATACACTTCCTCTCTATCGACCAATGAAAATGCACTTCTTCTCTATCGACCAATGAAAATACACTTCCTCTCTATCGACCAATGAAAAATACACTTCTCTTTCGACCAATGAAAATACACTTCCTCTCTATCGATCAATGAAAATACACTTCCTCTCACTCGACCAATGAAAATACACTTCCTCTCTATCGACCAATAAAAATACACTTCCTCTCACTCGACCAA
>BOPN01000799.1:109111-111611 GCA_017312705.2 Penaeus japonicus
TATATATATATATTCATATAAGTGCGATAGAGGTATAGATCAGAAGAAATAGACAGACCGACGTCAACACACACAGAGAAAGAGATGAAGCAGATTCCGCCTCCAGCCTCCACCTTGTTGGTGTGTATCGTATTCCTTCGTATTAGCCAGGAAGGACGAGAGTTCATTAGAATCATATACCCATATCAGATTAAAAAAAGAAAATCTGATGGGGAAGATCTCATTAATAATCCCGATGAATTCTCTCCTCGTCTGCCTTCAACAAAGCATTACATTCATTTGTTTCTTGTTATTAAGAGATTCATTTCCGTATCCGTGTCTGTTTGTTTGTTTGGATGGATGGATGTATGTTTGTGATTATGTATGTATTTTTATTTATGTAAGCTATTTCATTTCCAGAGATTAAGGACAGCTATAACATTATTATTATTTTCCTCGTCGTTTTTCACGTCATTTTTATTTTGTTGTTGGTGTTAATATTTTTGGAAATTGAGGATAGTGACAGTGACACCTGAGTTTTATCTAAGCACTTTTACGTATACACTAATTCTAAAAGTTACGTCTTTTGCAAATCTAGCATCACAACTGGGAACTGCAATTCATCTGGTTCTTTAGAATTTTGATATTGTATCCAACATACCTATTACTACTAAAATTTTAACGAATTTCTTCTTTTTTTTCTAAGAATTTCGTTAATCACATAAAATTCCATACTCCCTTTTCCTCTCTCCCTATTCACGTGAGGTTTTGGCCGGAGTTACTGAGTCACTGTTATGTCTAGGCTCCTATGTTTAGTTTCTGTCCTTTTAAAATCCTCAAAGACACATCACAAACCCGTCCGTCTGTTGCATCGCTTATGCAATCTGGAAGGGAAGGTTCATACACAATAACCAAAGTACATTATTTTTTTATCATTTATTATTTATTATTTTTATTTATTTTTATTATATATTATATATTATTATATTAGAGGGGAAAGGAGAAGGGAGAAGTATGAGGTAAAGAATATAAGAACATGGGGAAAATTATTCTATTTAAAATTTTTATTATATATTATATATCATTTTTATTATCTATTATTTATTATTTATTATTACTATTATTATTACTTATAATCTATTATTTATTATTATTATTATTATTATTATTTATTATTTATTATTTTATGTAGTGTAGGCTTCATACTCACATATCTCATATCTTGTCCTCTCATTTAAAGTCCCTGCATATGGCATAACTATTAGTATTTCTTTTTTATGGTTTGTCCCTGAGCTTTACAAACCAGGCTCCCAATCCCTCGCTGTGAGTCCCCTCAGCTGTACCACTTACAGCTTCTCTGACCTTGCATATGTCTCTCTATTTATGCATTACTTTTTTTTCTTTTTGTGCTTTCTGTCTTTGTTGTTTAATGTCTATATCCATTTCCCTTTATAATGATTTATTTCCTGCTGCTACAAGTACCTGGGTCTTTATCATTCACTAAAAAAGTGCCGCTGTGGCATATGGTCTTTCGCTAAAAGAGATAGACTTTCGCCTGTGAATATTCTTTGATCTTATTTGCTATATTTATTTTTGACTTTCATCAAATCTCTCTCTTTCTCTCTCTCTCTCTCTCTCTCTCTCTCTCTCTCTCTCTCTCTCTCTCTCTCTCTCTCTCTCTCTCTCTCTCTCCCCCTCCCTCCCTCCCTCCCTCTCCCTCTCCTTTTCCCTCTCCTTCTCCCTCTCTCTCTCTCTCTCTGTCTCTCTCTCTCTCTCCCTCCCCCCCCTCTCTCTCTCTCCCTCCCCCCCCCCCTCTCTCTCTCTCTATCTATCTATCTATCTATCTATCTATCCATCTATCTATCTATCTATCTATCTCTATCTCTCCCTCCCTCCCTCTCTCACTCCACACACATATCGGGGCAATCCCCTTTCACCACCACGCCGAAGTAACTACACTCCGATGTAAGCGGAGAGAGAACATCAACAGGGAATGATAACAGAAAGAACAACCTCAGATCAAAATAACGAACAAGGAGAATAAATAACAAGAAAAGAGAACATCTAATACTGAAAGGATAATAAACACTAAAACTGGAGATATCCTTACCAAATACTGATAGTGGCAGATACTCCCCCTGGCACAGAATATTAATGGTGACAGGGAATACTTGAACAAATGCTGATGATGACGCGTCTCAATAGGAATCGCGTTTGTTGCAACGTTTCCTGCAAAGTTTAGCTCATGTCTATTTTCTATAAATTTATTTTAGAGATGATTTAACTCATGTCTATTTTCTATAAATTTATTTTACTGATTATTTTCATCACTTTTGTATGTTTTTATCATTTTGCATGATTATTATTTGTTATAGATATTCTTCGTTTTTTTTTATTATTAATATTATTAGCATTGATATTGATAACGTTATGAGTGTTCTTACAGTCATTAGTCTCATCATTATTACCATTACCGTCACTGTAAACACGTTCTTTATGTTTTTAATAATGGCATCGTTAT
>BOPN01000799.1:123574-126074 GCA_017312705.2 Penaeus japonicus
TATATATATATATGTATGTATATATATATATGTATATATGTATATATATATATATATATATATATATATATATATATATATACATATATATACAAATGAATGTGTATGTATATTCATTTAAGTTTATCTATCTATTTATCTGTCTATACATATACACATATACAATGTAAAAATTTATGTAAATTCCATCTATCTATCCATCACCTTGCCTGTATTTGTAGCTGGTTATGTTAGTATACACAAATGTCAGGATATTTACCGATTGGTTGTTTTCAGCTACAAGGAGTCAATTCTGTAATATTAGTTCCGAGGCTAATAGCTAATGGATGACTGTAAGATAGAGATGAAAAATTGTCAACTTCCTAGTAAATAGCATCAATATTTCATCTTCTCTTTGTTTATCAAGTTATTACAGACAACAGGTTTATGTAGGCAGGAGAGGGAGAGAGAGAAAGAGCGCGACACAATTGTAAATTTGAAAGATTGACAAAGCTGGTTTTGGTGAAGAAACCTGAGAATACTTTGGCCATTGCACACTTCAAATCAAATTGTTTTCCAACTTGCAAAGACCAAGCGGGCATTAATAAACACAACTGAAGAAAACAAAAACAGCTTTGTCTGGCATCTGGTCAAGAAAAAGGACACAGAACATATGTTTATGACAGGAAAAAGGATAGGACGAAAGAGCAGAGGAAGGCGAAGAAAAATGTGGATAAAGAACATGTCAGACAAGGTGGGTTTAACACCAAGGAGAATTTTACATGCTGCTGACGACCGGACACTGGAGGACCATGGCCACCATGCAGGTAGTAGGTAGGGTACATAGAGAGAGAGAGAGAGAGAGAGAGAGAGAGAGAGAGAGAGAGAGAGAGAGAGAGAGAGAGAGAGAGAGAGAGAGAGAGAGAGAGAGAGAGATTAAAAGAGGGAGGGAGGGAGAGAGAGAGAGAGAGCGAGAGAGAGAGAGAGAGAGATTGAAAGAGGGAGGGAGAGAGAGAGAAAGAGATAGACAGATAGACAGAGAGAGAGAGAGAAAGAGATAGATACATAGATAAACAGAGAGAGAGAGAGAAAGACATAGATAGATAGACAGAAAGAGAGAGACAGAGAGATTTAAAGAGAGAATGAAAGAGAGAGGGAGAGAGATGAAAAGAGATAGATAGATAGATAGACAGAGAGAGAGAAAAAAAAGTAGACCAAGAGCAGATGGGAATGTTAGCAAGATTATAAAAAGAGAGAAAAAAAAATCTAGGTTGACGAGGTGCTCTGATTTCAAGGTGTATGTTTATATTTCTCCATGTAATTGTGTGCGTATGCATGCGTTTCCCTGTATCAGATTTTTGTGATAAAAAGAGATAAAGAAAATATGCCGCAATCACGACAAAAAATCTGTCTTGCAGGAGTATATACGGAATACGTTATGAATTCTTATGCTAAATAGACTCTACTTTTCATATGTCGAGCGTTGGTTCTCGCTGCCCGTTCATGATCGTTCATGGCATATCTCACACGACGCCCGCCGCCGTCAGTTTGAAAATAAAAACTCATATTGTTTTTCTCTTATTATCAAACTTTTTATCCTATTATTATTATTATCATCATCATCTTTATTATACATATAAACACACACACACACGTATATACGTATATATATATAATATATATATATATATATATATATATATATATATATATATATATATATATATATATATTATATATATATATTATATATATTATATATATATATATATATATATATATATATATATATATATATATATATAATATATATATGCATATATATATATATATATATATATATATATATATATATAGATAGATAGATAGATAGATAGATAGATAGATAGATACACATATGTGTATATCTAATTCTATATAGATAGATAGATAGATAGATAGATGTGTATACATACGTGTATGTATGTATGTATGTATACACACTGTCCTAATCAATGGCATTTGTATCTCTGTGAGTAATTCCTGAGCAAAACTTTTGCTTATTAAGCCTCTTTCCTACTTATCTATACTTCTTTTTCCGGCTTTGTAAATTGAAACTTCTCGAGGCCGTCTTCGAATGCCTGGGGAGGATCGGCCCGACGGAAAAGGCAAATAAGGGAGAAGCTGTCATAGGACCCTATTTGTATTCGATTTCTGTAGCTGTATGGAAACTTTGTTGGGCCTTCTCTCTCTCTCTCTCTCTCTCTCTCTCTCTCTCTTTCTTTCTCTCTCTCTTTCTCTCTCTCTTTCTCTCTCTATCTTTCTGTCTTTCTCTTTCTCTCTCTCTCTCCACTTCTCTCTCTCTTTCTCTCTCTCTCTCTCTCTCTCTCTCTCTCTTATCTATCTATATATATATCTAGCTAACTATTTATCTCTCTCTCTCTCTCGCTCTCTGCCTTTCTCTATCTATCTCTCAGTTTGTCTCTGTCTTTATCTATCTATTTATCTATTTGTTATCTGTTTTTCTCTATCAGTCTGTCTC
>BOPN01000799.1:148574-160820 GCA_017312705.2 Penaeus japonicus
TTTTTTTTTTTTTTTTTTTTTTTTTTTTTTTTTTTTTTTTTTTTTTTTTTTTTTTTTTTTTTTTTTTTTTTTTTTTTTTTTTTTTTTTTTTTTTTTTTTTTTTTTTTTTTTTTTTTTTTTTTTTTTTTTTTTTTTTTTTTTTTTTTTTTTTTTTTTTTTTTTTTTTTTTTTTTTTTTTTTTTTTTTTTTTTTTTTTTTTTTTTTTTTTTTTTTTTTTTTTTTTTTTTTTTTTTTTTTTTTTTTTTTTTTTTTTTTTTTTTTTTTTTTTTTTTTTTTTTTTTTTTTTTTTTTTTTTTTTTTTTTTTTTTTTTTTTTTTTTTTTTTTTTTTTTTTTTTTTTTTTTTTTTTTTTTTTTTTTTTTTTTTTTTTTTTTTTTTTTTTTTTTTTTTTTTTTTTTTTTTTTTTTTTTTTTTTTTTTTTTTTTTTTTTTTTTTTTTTTTTTTTTTTTTTTTTTTTTTTTTTTTTTTTTTTTTTTTTTTTTTTTTTTTTTTTTTTTTTTTTTTTTTTTTTTTTTTTTTTTTTTTTTTTTTTTTTTTTTTTTTTTTTTTTTTTTTTTTTTTTTTTTTTTTTTTTTTTTTTTTTTTTTTTTTTTTTTTTTTTTTTTTTTTTTTTTTTTTTTTTTTTTTTTTTTTTTTTTTTTTTTTTTTTTTTTTTTTTTTTTTTTTTTTTTTTTTTTTTTTTTTTTTTTTTTTTTTTTTTTTTTTTTTTTTTTTTTTTTTTTTTTTTTTTTTTTTTTTTTTTTTTTTTTTTTTTTTTTTTTTTTTTTTTTTTTTTTTTTTTTTTTTTTTTTTTTTTTTTTTTTTTTTTTTTTTTTTTTTTTTTTTTTTTTCTTTGCCTTTAAGATTGCTTTTATGTTTCCATTAAAGTATAAAGCTAATAATACACCATTTCAATTTTCTCGAAACACGTGTATAACACAGCTGTTTTTATTTGCGACTAAAGGAAAGTAATCAGAACGACAAAAATAGTTGATCCTTGTTAATCTGTAATTGCCCGTTAGTCATAGTTTTTTATGAGGATATATTTCGATATCTTTTGGGGTATTGAAGCAAGAAAAATGAAAAAAAAAATTGCCTTTGGCGCAAGAGTATCAGTGTGTTTGTACTCAGAACTTTTTTTTACTGTTATTTTTATGACGATTTAATGATTACAGTTTCTATTGTGATTGTCAGCTTTATCATTATTGTTGTTTTTATCATCCTCATTATAAGCATCATCATCATCACAAATCATCATCCTCATTCATTATATCAAACTGAATGAAGGTGTCGTATTCAGTTTTTCGTAACATTTTCGTAATAGGTGTGTCATATTCACCCATCATGTAACCCAAATACTTTTCTTCGATCTTACAAATATGAGTAAATATGCTTGATACTCGTACGCCCATTACAATACCCAAAACAGCTAATAACTCCTTAATAAATAGATTAATAAGTAAATAGCCTCGTTAAGGGACTGGTGGGTAACCGACTAACTCAAACGTCCAAGCTAGTGGTAGTGTCTTCAGAACACCCACTGGGCCAACCAATGACTTTCAAACATGGCACCACAATCCGCTCCACATTGAAAGTCCATCACCCAGAGATCTCAATGTGGATCTCGATTTTCGACTGTTGCAAGTGAGGCACGGGAGCACTGCTTGGTTGGCGTGTGTTTCGGATGCAGGAATCGAAACTAGCGGTTCATATATTAGTTTGTTTATGAATTTACATTGCAATATCTGTATGGCATCTTCTAGGGGAAAATGCAATAAAACTAAATGCCAGTGCAAGATGCAGATGGTAAAGATGTTAACTTAGGAGAAAAAGAAAACAGACATGTTTTCCTAATGATGTGAAATCTGTAAAGAGAGCGGTTATGTTAATGTCTGAATTTCGCAAAGAAAGAACGGTGTGCTGTTAAGACTAGTTAAGACTGCATTGTAAAGTTTCACAATGAAGGAGGCTGTTCTACGAAAGGCAGAGCATCAGCAGCAGTTTCATTTTATTTTCGTTTCATATTCTTATTCTGTATCGTAATATTGCTCCATCTTATGTATATTTAGATTGGGTGTGGGTGTTTGTTTCTTTGTAAACCATACTTCATTTTCTACAAAACAATCATTCCTAAACGCACCATAATTTATCACACAAAAACAACAACTCATGCATGCTTTCATTTCGCCTTCGGAGTTCCCGGCAGCTGGTGCATGACAAGCAACCCGCATATGCAGAAGGCCTTGCTTGACCTCTGAGCGCCAACAACGATTACCTACGAGCACAGTGATCGACTTCCTCCTGCAGCAGAGCCCTCCCGCCTTGTTGACTCGCGAAATAGGAAAGGAACACGGGTCCCTGGTGGGTTTCCTTAACCATGCACTGGCGACAAGACAGAACATGCATGGAGGGAAAACCTGTCATGATATTAATGCCTAAATTTTGAGAGAATTGATTAGTTTTTTTTTTTTAGCTCATTTGAATATGTAGCAGGCATATATTTCCTCTTTGCATTTTATACGAACCAATCAGCTGTTTGTTTTTTTATGCTCTCTGACGAGTGACACGAAATAAATAGATGAATAAATAAATAAGTAAATCCTAAAATGAAATCATATTCACACAGTCTAGGACTAAAAAAAAAAAGTCAAATGATTTTTTTAATGATAAACACATAAATAATGCAGAGAGAAAAATGATATATGAAAACGAGTAAACTTTAGACCAAATAATAATGGTGACTCTCATAAAAAAAAAAAAATAAAAAAAAAATAGATTAATGTTCCATATTATATATAAACATATTTAACCAACAATATAACCACGATAACCCCACTTATCGCCAAGGATTTTTTTTTTTTTTTTTTTTTTTTTTAAGTCATCATGTTATCACATATTTTATCACTTCTGAAAGAAAACTATTTCGTCATGATAATCCTCTCCCATTCGTCCAAGGAAAGAATGATATTAGAGAAAAGAATAACTGAAAAGCTAATATCTAATCCTTCTAAGCTGAACAGTTATGAAGATTGTGTAAATATGAACACCTGTTGCCATGTGATAGTAAATAAACATTGAAACAAAACTAGTAACTTGCGTAGATCGAATGGGATTTTACCAATAAATCGTAACATTTCGAGTCAGAATGAAAAATTAAACCGATCGAACCACAGAGGTTATAATTGTTTCTTAAAGAGTATAGTTTCACTTGAAACGTCAAATATTTCTGTCTCTTTTCGGTCATTTCATCCCATGACGATACCTGTTGATATTACAATTGCTTCTGTCAGTTGTCATTATTTTCTTAGCGTCATTATAGTCATGACCACCAATCATTGCATTATAGTCCACTTGGGACATGCACTATTTATAGTGCGATGATTAGAGTTGCCACTTATCTATTTAACATGCATTTTATAAACCATGTTCCACTCTTCCATTACTATTCAATCTACGGATATTATGATTTATATTTATTCTATAAACCCCTTTAAATCTACAACTATAATTAAAGTGGTTTGTATTCGTACAAACTACTTGCAATACAATAGGAAGCAAAATGTTATTGTATTTCTGCATCGAAAAGCCTGGTAAGGTCATGATTTAAGTTTTTATTCCTAATACCTCGCCAAATGTACTAGAAACCTAAAGTTGGTTTGCATATTTCTTACCATAATATATATATATATATATATATATATATATATATATATATATATATAGACATATATATATATATTTATAATTATATATATATATATTGTAAGATATGCCAAAATCCAACTTGCCTTTAAGATTGCTTTTATGTTTCCATTAAAGTATAAAGCTAATAATACACCATTTCAATTTTCTCGAAACACGTGTATAACACAGCTGTTTTTATTTGCGACTAAAGGAAAGTAATCAGAACGACAAAAATAGTTGATCCTTGTTAATCTGTAATTGCCCGTTAGTCATAGTTTTTTATGAGGATATATTTCGATATCTTTTGGGGTATTGAAGCAAGAAAAATGAAAAAAAAGGAATAAAATCTGCCTTAGCCGCAAGAGTATGAGTGTGTTTGTACTCAGAACTTTTTTACAGTTATTTTTATGACGATTTAATGATTACCGTTTCTATTGTCATTGTCAGCATTATCATTGTTGTTGTTTTTATCATCCTCATTATAAGCATCATCATCACAAATCATCCTCATCCTCATTCATTATATCAAATTGAATGAAGGTGTCGTTTTCAGTTTTTCGTAATATTTTTTTTTTCAAACATGTGTGTCATATTCACCCATCATGTAACCCAGATTCTTTTCTTCGCCGATCTTACAAACATGAGTAAACATGCTTGATACTCGTACGCTCATTACAACACCCAAAACAGCTAACAACTCCTTAATTGTAAATAGCCTCGTTAAGGGATTGGTAGGTAACCGACTACCTCAAACGTCCAAGCTAGTGGTAGTGTCTTCAGAACACCCACTGGGCCAATCAATGACTTTCAAACATGACACCACAATCCGCTCCATATTGAAAGTCCATCACCCAGAGTCCTCGATGTGGATTTCGATTTTCGACTGTTGCAAGTGAGCCACGGGAGCATTGCTTGCTTGGCGGGTGTTTCGGATGCAGGAATCGAAACTAGCGGTTCACATATTAGTATGTTTGTGTATTTACATTGCAATATCTGTATGGCATCTTCTAGGGGAAAATGCAATAAAACTAAATGCCAGTGCAAGATGCAGATGTTAAAGATGTTAATTTAGGATAACAAGAAAACAAATATGTTTCCTAATGATGTGAAATCTGTAAAGAGAGCGGTTATGTTAATGTCTGAATTTCGCAAAGAATGAACGGTGTGCTGTTAAGACTAGTTAAGACTGCATTGTAAAGTTTCACAATGAAGGAGCCTGTTCTGCGAAAGGCAGAGCATCAGCAGCAGTTTTATTTTATTTTCATTTCACATTCTTATTCTGTATCGTAATATTGCTCCATCTTATGTATATTTAGATTGGGTGTGGGTGTTTGTTTCTTTGTAAACCATACTTCATTTTTTACAAAAAAAAGCAATACATTAATCCCCAACGCACCATGATGTATCACAATGAAAACTCAAAACAAACTCATGCATGCTTCCATTTCGCCTTCGGAGTTCCCGGCAGCTGGTGCATGACAAGCAACCCGCATATGCAGAAGGCCTTGCTTGACCTCTGAGCGCCAACAACGATTACCTACGAGCACAGTGATCGACTTCCTCCTGCAGCAGAGCCCTCCCGCCTTGTTGACTCGCGAAATAGGAAAGGAACACGGGTCCCTGGTGGGTTTCCTTAACCATGCACTGGCGACAAGACAGAACATGCATGGAGGGAAAACCTGTCATGATATTAATGCCTAAATTTTGAGAGAATTGATTAGTTTTTTTTTTTTAGCTCATTTGAATATGTAGCAGGCATATATTTCCTCTTTGCATTTTATACGAACCAATCAGCTGTTTGTTTTTTTATGCTCTCTGACGAGTGACACGAAATAAATAGATGAATAAATAAATAAGTAAATCCTAAAATGAAATCATATTCACACAGTCTAGGACTAAAAAAAAAAAGTCAAATGATTTTTTTAATGATAAACACATAAATAATGCAGAGAGAAAAATGATATATGAAAACGAGTAAACTTTAGACCAAATAATAATGAGGACTCTCATAAAAAAAAATTAAAACAAAAATAGATTAATGTTCCATATTATATATAAACATATTTAACCAATAATATAACCACGATAACCCTACTTACCGTCAAGGATTTTATTCTATTTTTTTAAGAGTCATCATGTTATTACATTTATTATCACTTCTGAAAGAAAACTATTTCGTCATGATAATCCTCTCCCATTCGTCCAAGGAAAGAAAGATATTAGAGAAAAGAATAACTGAAAAGCTAATATCGAATAATTCTAAGCTTAACAGTTATGAAGATTGTGTTAATAAGAACACCTGTTGCCATTATGATAGTAAATAAACAGTGAAACAAAACTAGTAACTTACGTACATCGAATGGGATTTTACCAATAAATCGTAACATTTCGAGTCAGAATGAAAAATTAAAACATTCGAACCACAGAGGTTATAATTGTTTCTTAAAGAGTATAGTTTCACTTGAAACGTCAAATATTTCTGTCTCCCTTCGGTCATTTCATCCCATGACGATAACTGTTGATATTACAATTGCTTCTATCAGTTGTCATTATTTTCTTAGCGTCATTATAGTCATGACCATCAGTCATTGCATTATAGTCCACTTGGGACATGCACTTTTTATAGTGCGATGATTAGAGTTGCCACTTATCTATTTAACATGCATTTTATAAACCATGTTCCACTCTTCCGTTACTATTCAATCTACGAATATTATGATTTATATTTATTCTATAAACCCCTTTAAATCTACAACTATAATTAAAGTGGTTTGTATTCGTACAAACTACTTGCAATACAATAGGAAGCAAAATGTTATTGTATTTCTGCATCGAAAAGCCTGGTAAGGTCATGATTTAAGTTTTTATTCCTAATACCTCGCCAAATGTACTAGAAACCTAAAGTTGATGTGCAGATTTCTTACCATAATATATATATATATATATATATATATATATATATATATATACATATATATATATTATATATATATTTATAATTATATATATATATATTGTAAGATATGCCAAAATCCAACTTGCCTTTAAGATTGCTTTTATGTTTCCATTAAAGCAAAAAGCTTACAATACACCATTTCAATTTTCTCGGAACACGTGTATAACACAGCTGTTTTTATTTGCGACTAAAGGAAAGTAATCAGAACGACAAAAATAGTTGATCCTTGTTAATCTGTAATTGCCCGTTAGTCATAGTTTTTTTATGAGGATATATTTCGATATCTTTTGGGGTATTGAAGCAAGAAAAATGAAAAAAAAGGAAAAAAATCTGCCTTAGGCGCAAGAGTATGAGTGTGTTTGTACTCAGAACTTTTTTTTAGTTATATTTATGACGATTTAATGATTACCGTTTCTATTGTGATTGTCAGCATTATCATTATTGTTGTTTTTATCATCCTCATTATAAGCATCATCATCATCATCACAAATCATCATCATCCTCATTCATTACATCAAATTGAATGAAGGTGTCGTATTCAGTTTTCCGTAATATTTTTTTTTCAAACATGTGTCATATTCACCCGTCATGTAACCCAGATTCTTTTCTTCGCCGATCTTACAAACATGAGTAAACATGCTTGATACTCGTACGCTCATTACAACACCCAAAACAGCTAACAACTCCTTAATAGTAAATAGCCTCGTTAAGGGACTGGTGAGTAACCGACTGACTCAAACGTCCAAGCTAGTGGTAGGGTCTTCAGAACACCCACTGGGCCAACCAATGACTTTCAAACATGACACCACAATCCGCTCCACATTGAAAGTCCATCACCCAGAGTCCTCGATGTGGATCTCGATTTTCGACTGTTGCAAGTGAGGCACGGGAGCACTGCTTGGTTGGCGTGTGTTTCGGATGCAGGAATCGAAACTAGCGGTTCACATATTAGTATGTTTGTGTATTTACATTGCAATATCTGTATGGCATCTTCTAGGGGAAAATGCAATAAAACTAAATGCCAGTGCAAGATGCAGATGGTAAAGATGTTAACTTAGGAGAAAAAGAAAACAGACATGTTTTCCTAATGATGTGAAATCTGTAAAGAGAGCGGTTATGTTAATGTCTGAATTTCGCAAAGAAAGAACGGTGTGCTGTTAAGACTAGTTAAGACTGCATTGTAAAGTTTCACAATGAAGGAGCCTGTTCTGCGAAAGGCAGAGCATCAGCAGCAGTTTCATTTTATTTTCATTTCACATTCTTATTTTGTATCGTAATATTGTTCCATCTTATGTATATTTAGATTGGGTGTGGGTGGTTGTTTCTTTATAAACCATACTTCATTTTCTAAAAAAAAAAAAAAAAAAAAAAATACAATCATTCCCAACGCACCATGATGTATCACAATAAAAACTTAAAACAAACTCCTGCATGTTTCCATTTCGCCTTCGGAGTTCCCGGCAGCTGGTGCATGACAAGCAACTCGCATATGCAGAAGGCCTTGCTTGACCTCTGAGCGCCAACAACGATTACCTACGAGCACGAGTGAGTGATCGACTTCCTCCTGCAACAGAGCCCTCCCGCCTTGTTGACTCACGAAATAGGAAATGAACACTGCTACCTGATGGAATCCTCTTTAACATGCACTGGCGGCGTGGCAGAATTTGCATGACGGGTCTGCGAAAGCCTTTGCGAAGCCGAGGGTAGTTAGTGCATGGCGGAGCTGGAATCTTGATGAGGGCGAGATATGCTACTGTGTTGACGTGTTGTTATTATGTGTGAGGCATGAGTGTGCTTGTGTTGCAGGGGAGGGTGCGAGAAAGAAAGGGCATGATACCGGTGATGTTTGTTAGAATCACATGAGAGAGAGAAGGAGGGAATGTTTTAATAACTTTTATACTTAAATAGTAAAATGATTAATTATTTACCATGTTAAATGTTAAATTCCCAGGGCATAGCAAGACACTCCAGACCCTTCTCTTTCATAGTCGAATTATCTAAATCGTTATTTGTTGAGCCTTCTTAAGAAAGGCCTACCAACGGAATTACGTCAAGAGAAACTTTTAATCTATGAACGTGTTTTTTTTTTTGTTTTTTTTTTTTGTTTTTTTATTGAAAAAGTAGTGGGATTCCAGAGTAATAAGGAGGATTTATCTCTCAACTCCTGCCCTAAAAAGTAAATAGGTATATAATGTTAATGAAACTATATAAGCATAACACGTTTGTCTTGTCTACAGCCCAGATTAACTGCTGGTTGATGGCTGATAACAATAGTATTATCATATAATTGCTGGATTTATTTTATGAGAAAATTGTCGAAAAATGTGTCTTATTTCATGTCTTCTCTTTGCTTTCCCAATACAGATCAATTAGACCCACAATAAAAGCCTTCCGGACCCACTGACCTTTTAGAATATTTATAATCAAAATTTTTGCAATAGCTTTTTTTCGGTTATAAAGAGAATGCTTAAACTAATGTTTAATAATATTAACAGTAATGAAGAATACGGTAATGAAGATAATGACAATGATAATGAATTAACAGAAATACTAATACAGTAACGTGTTCTCATGACTATAAGGGCGTGATACATCAAGACGTTTCGAGTTCACCTAAAGTCATCAGACGGAAAAAAAAAAAAAGATTTATCTCCAACTCTGGTCTTATGCTATACAACACATCCCGACGTCGACGAAGAAATAACTTTATTGATAGTGGTTCTTAACGTTTTTCGAGGTGTTGAACCATATCAAAACCCACAGCATACTTACCGAACCTCGAAAATGTCATTAAAAAAAAAAAAAGGAACTGAATTTTAATTCGTCAAAAATTGCATCATTATTCGAGACTGTATTTGACAAGCATAAACATAATTAACAAATGTAAGCATTCGCGAAAAAAAGAGTTTTCCACAAAATTGAATGCAAATATTGCAATGAGGAAAATTCAATCTTAATGAGACTTAATTCTTTCGTTTTGTCATAGTTTCTCGCACGCAAGCTTGCTCATTTCCTTTGTTTGATTGGCCACCAGTTTCGAAACGCTTGCTCACTCAGATATGTTGTTATAAATAAGGTAATAGAAAAGATAGTGTTATTAGGTTATAGCAGAAAGCACTCTATTATAAGGTGATGTTTCTTTTAAATAGGAATATATGTAGACAGCAAATTATAACGCATTTTGGGGAGTCTGTGCGGAACCCCTGGGATTCTCTCGAAACCAGGTTATGAACTTTTGCTCAAAGACCTAATTCCAAAGAGTGAAATTTATCTAGCCTATTCACGGTGATGTGTGTGTGTGTATGTATATATATATATATATATATATATATATATATATATATATATATATATATATATATATATATATATATATATATATATATATATATATGCGTAACACACATATGTAAATAAGCAAATATGCGTAAATACGCATGTTTGCTTATTTACATAGGTGTGTAAGCTATAGTACAATCTCCGTTTCCCTCTCGTGTCCCCCTCTATTTACCTTCGATCGCCTCCGCCAATGACATCCCATCTAGCTTTTCGCGGATCCAATACTCGTGCGCGCGGTTGACTGTGTTAAGATTAATTGGTGTGGTTGAGGTCGAAGGCGGAATAAACCTGAGCTGAGGTCACTAAGGAATTATAAGGATGTAGGTAAATAAGCTACACAAGGATACAAAGAGAATAGTCGAAAGTGAGAGACATGGGCGGAAAGAAGTGAAAGGAATGAGTTGAAGCAAAAAAGGAAAGGAAAATTGAAGGATGACAGGTGATTTGCATAAAAAAATTTGAGACAGAAAACGAAAGCAGGTAAGGAAAGACTAAATCAATAATAATGAAACTGACTATAATGATAGTAATTTTAATAATGATGGGTTTAAAGACTGCAATAGTGATAATGATGATTACGATAACAAAAAGGATATCGTGATATCTTAGCTGTGGTAATGTGATTTGCATAAGCAAATTAATATGTATGCCCTCATTATCTGCCATCTGAGTTTTCCTGAAGTCAGTCAGTCATTCAATTTGACTCACGCCAGATACACGTGTCAATCAGGTGTATACTTTACCAACTTTAGAATAGTGCCAGAGACAAAGAATGGCGAGGGGGCCAATGCCAGCCCATCGGTCACGACCAAGCAGAGTTACTGCGCTGATTGAATTCCCGCAGCAGCAAAGGATAATCACGAAGAAACACCGAAGAACACCGAGGAGAGGAGGAGGAGGAGTAAGGAAGAAACACCGAAGAACACCGAGAAGAGGAGGAGGAGTAAGGAAGAAACACTGAAGAACACCGAGGAGAGGAGGAGGAGGAGTAAGGAAGAAACACCGAAGAACACCGAGGAGAGGAGGAGGAGTAAGGAAGAAACACCGAAGAACACCGCGGAGAGGAGGAGGAGGAGTGAGGAAGAAACACCGAAGAACACCGAGGAGAGGAGGAGGAGGAGGAGTAAGGGAAGGAGCGAGAGCAGAACCAAAGCAGTGATTATAGAAATCCGACAGACAGATAAGACAGACTTTTGCCGCGGCTGCCACAGTCGATGTCATTTGGATCCCGTCTCACCTGGGATTGAAATATTACCCAGGCTCATGTCATCGAGGTTCTTGAAAAAGCTGACCTTTCATTAATGGAACAAGTGGATAGAGGTCTATCCCTGACGACAAAGAAATAAAAAATCAATGGACGCGGCAGAGGGTGAGTTTACCGATAACTTCTACATTCCCCTCCAGGAGGCTTTGAATGGTCGCCTTCTAAGCCTTGCCACGTCTGGTGTGTGAATTCAAAGACACATAAACGGATCTTTGTCATATTTATGCAGTGATAGGATGTGATGTGCTCGTGTAGAACTAGTTCTATATTTGTAACTGCTATAATGGAAATACTGATGGTTAAAGTAGTTGTAATAATGACAATAAACATAGTGATAATTACAGCAAGATTTGCTATATTAGTAATGATAACTATGATTGTTAATAATATTATTATCCTCATTATCATTATTGTTATCATTATTATTATTATTATTATTATTATTATTATTATTATTATCATCATTATTAGTAGTATTAATTACGGTGTTACTAATAATATTGTTATATTACCATTATAATGAGGATGGTTATCATTATTGTTATTTTCACTGTTATTATTATTAACATTATTATTATCATTATCGATATGAATATTATCATTATCATTACTATTCTTATCAATATAATTATTATCCTTATTAATGTCATGATTATTTGATTGTCATTATCATCATTTTTATTATCTTTATCATTATCATTATTATCAGTCTTATTGCTGGTGTCATCATATCTATTGTTGTTCTTACTATTATTGCTACCGTCATTATCATTATTATTGTTATTGTTATCATTATTACTATTATCATTATTATCACCATCATTTTCATCATTATCATTATCCACATTACCATTATCATTAATATTGTTATCATTATCATTATAAATATTTGTTGACATCATCACCGTCACCATCATCATTATCATCATCACCACCACCACCACCATCATCATCACCACCATCACTATCATCATCACCATCATCATCACAACTACTGTCGTCATTACATGCCAATTCCTAAAATC
>BOPN01000799.1:161166-163666 GCA_017312705.2 Penaeus japonicus
GCCCTTACCCACTGCTATCTATCCCACTGGGTCAGTCCCTGCGCCCTAATGCC
The DNA here is from genome assembly GCA_017312705.2 of Penaeus japonicus. Taxonomy (NCBI): domain Eukaryota; kingdom Metazoa; phylum Arthropoda; class Malacostraca; order Decapoda; family Penaeidae; genus Penaeus; species Penaeus japonicus. The sequence continues at coordinate 161,220 of BOPN01000799.1, forward strand.
AACCCTACTGGGGAAGCTCTTACTCTCCGTGACGAAATCCCAGCCTCATCCATTTCCCGATCCCCCGACACAACCCCCCTCCCCTCTTCATGCACCACAAGGTCGTCTCGATGCAGCAGTTACTCAAGCCAGGTGAGAGACCGTAATCAATATATATTAATACATTCTGCGTTAGATTATTCAGTTCTCGCCGTCTTTGGCCAACAAGCAAAGGTTCCAGGAAGGGGGAGGGAGGAGAGGGTGAGGGAGAGAGAAAATGAGATGTGATAAATATAATCTTAGCGGCAAACACCGTCGTAAATATCTAAACCTGTTCCTTCGCTCCCTCTCCCTTCCCCCACTTCTCTCATCTCTCTCTTATCTCCCGTCCCTCTTACGTATTCCCTTCTTCAAGGATTCACACCTTGGCCGAAATTCTCGACTTCGAACAATGCCGTGAAGAGCCGCCACTTAAAAGGATTTATCTTTTAAAATAAAAGAATGGCGACACTGGATTGCGTGGTAACAGCTCTCGGAAGCGTTCTCAAGGAAGACATTATCTCCTACCAACCAAAACCTCGTTTGAAGGCAAAAAAAGAAAGAAAGATTGTCTTAATTCGATCTCCATTCCGACGATTTGTACCCTAAGGAGGCCCTCCCACACCACCGCCAGCACTTCTTTTGTCGTCGTTGAGACAAACTGAAACTGACTTGGACTGAAATTGAGGGAACGGGCGTCGTCGATGTCGTCAACGGTTGCGTCAACGCTCTTCCACGACACAACGACGGGACGCGACGTGATGAAAGGGTCAAGCGAGCAACATGGGGTCCATCACCCACGCCCGTAGCTGAATAAACAGAAGTGAGTACACGAGCGAACGGCTGCAAGAAGCTCTCATGGGCCGGCAAGCAAACAATGAGGGAGAGAGGGGGGCGTTATAACGAAGGAGAGGATATGACGAGGGTGTCGGTCGCTCTAGTGGATCATTCTATAAGGGTAATCACGATGGGGGAAGAGCGGGGTGGGTAGTGATAGAGGGAAAGGGAGTGTCGATGGAGATAACCCGGATGGTGTGAATGCACAGTGTGACTTTCGCAGAACGTGGGCAGTTGTGGGCGGGAGGCAGGAAGAACCAAACACTGAATGCGAGTTAACAGGCGGTTGTGGGCGAGAGTAAGGCAGCAACAGACACCGAATGAAAGCTAATGGGTGCTCGCGGGCGGTTATGGGCAGGGAGCTGGGCGCAACAGCAAAAGCGCCGATGCCTGACAGTTCTAGCACTATGTTAAACTGTTCTAACTGAAATGTTATACGCTGGATACATGAAGGAGAGATAGAGTGCAGGATGTTGACCAGATCTGTCCAAACTGAACATATAATCAGTTAAAAAATAATAAATAAATAAAAACAGAATAAAAAAGCGAGACAAATAAAAACAACCCACTAACTAAACACCAAACTTCCTCAGGTATTGATCAAAAGGATACCTAATAACAATAATAACAATAAAATAATCATAATAACAAAAATCTCAATAATACTCATAATGATAGTAATAACATACGGCCCGGTTCACCGAGTCGTCCAACCTCACACGTCCCTCACAACCTCACGTCTAGCTTTCCTCACACCTCTAGCCCCGTCGCTCCCCTCATCCGGGGACCTTTCCCTCGCTCAACGTCATCCTTTGACCTTTAAAGCTACATGTAATAACTTTCCAATTTACATTAGTCACCGCGCAAGAATGAAAAAAAAACGACGTGAAGGAAAACGGGGGTAAGTTGATTAATGCGTTGCATGTTCTTGTTGCAAGAGAGATAGATATGCAAGCAGGGCGAAGTAGATGTGCAGAAGAGGTAGATATGTATGCAAGAGGCGTAGATGTGAAAGAGAGGTAGTGCAAAAGTTGAGCCTATGTAGGGAAAGTAACTATCAAAGTAGAAATAGATATGCAAGATAATTTTAATAATTTGGCGAAATATTTAAAAAAAAACATAGGTCAGTAAGGAAACGAAGAATACAGAAAGCAAGATAAAGATATGTAAACACAGTGGATACATGAGGTACACACATCTGATAAATGAGCAAGCAAGATCTGGTAAAGAAGATGAACAGATAGATAAACGGAGTAGATAAAATGCTAAGTAGATAAATAGAGACGTAAAGCAAACGAAAAAAGGGTGAAAGAAAGAGCTCGAGCATGAAACGGGTTCAGAAATCTTTTGATAAAAATTCAAACGTGGAAAAAGAGAAAAGAGAGGTAGAGATATGCAGGAAGCCAGGCCGGGAGGAGGAAGGGGAATGGGAGGGGGGGGGGAGTGCTAGGTCACACCTCCCCCACTCCCCCTACCCCTCAACGTCCACACACACATACTCCGACGTCCCATTAGCCTGTATTAAAAGGAATGCCTTTTCCCGTCTTTCTTCTCTTCTCTTCTCTTCCAATTCCTCTTCCTCTGCCTGCCTC
>BOPN01000799.1:168666-176166 GCA_017312705.2 Penaeus japonicus
AGAGAAATAGAAAGAACAGAAAAAGAGAAAAAGAAAGAGAAAGAAAAATAAAAAAGAAAGAAAAAAATAGATAGAGAAATAGAAAGAGAAAGAGAGTAAGAGAACGAGGACGAGAGAGAGAGAGAGAGAGAGAGAGAGAGAGAGAGAGAGAGAGAGAGAGAGAGAGAGAGAGAGAGAGAGAGAGAGAGAGAGAGAGAGAGAGAGAGAGAGAGAGAGAGAGAGAGAGAGAGAGAGAGAGAGAGAGAGAGAGAGAGAGAGAGAGAGAAGGGTAGTACCAGAAAAAGAGAAAATGAGCAAGTTAAAAAGAATGCAAAAGAAAGAGAATGCTTGGACTAGGCTTCACATCAACATTTTTAATCCTAGGTTTGTCTTTCAGTCACAAATATTTTTCTTTACGCGAATTCCTGGAAAATCATGATTTTTTTTGCTTCAAACTAGAATGTTTTACGATGGCAAAGGGTCAAAATTAAATATATTTCCGTTATCCAAATCCATCTATCTAGCAAGCAAACTATCCATCAATGTATGTATGTATACATGCAAGCAGTAGTAGTAGTAGTAGTAGTAGTAGTAGTAGTAGTAGTAGTAGTAGTAGTAGTAATAGTAGTAGTAATTATAATTATAATGATAATAATGATAACAGTTATAACAATGAAATAATAATGATAATAATGATAATAACAATGATGATAATAAAAATAATAATAATAATGATAATAACACTAATAAAATAATAAAGATAATAACAATAATAACAACAATAACAATGATAATAATTTCAAAAACGGTAATAACAATAATGTAATGGCAATGCTAATGCTAATAATAAAGAAATAGCAAGATTACGAAAAAAGTAATCTAACGTGTTGGCACGCTCTTTCAACGAGAAAGGGGGGAGGGGCAGTGCCACAAGAGAATAGCCATCATCAATTGCATGCAATGAGAACCCAATGCACCGCTTCCATTCAACAGCACCCCCTCCCTCCCCGCTCCTCGCCTTTGCAAGCTCCTGTTGCCTCGAGCTCGGACCTGTAATGCCTGCCTCTCCGTCGGTAATTTTGCAACGACTCTGCAAGGAGAGTGAGGCCCGTGCAACAGGTTCAATGACGCAATAACTTATTCACGCTGCAATAACTCCCCCTCCTTTTCTTGGACGGGGGTCGGGTTCGCGCGCTTGGATACTGCATGTCGAACGGGAAACGAATATGGCCCTATTTCACTTTTTTTTCCTTTTTTAACCTCCCCCCCCCCCATAAAAAAATCAAATATTCCCTCTTTCAATCAATAACTCGATAACCAAAATGTATAGATTCCAAGGGATCCGCGTAAATCACTTCGCGGCACTGGCACTACGGACTGAAATTGGCGATATTGGCACCCTGTTATCAAGCCCAGCGACTCGGTGAATCAAGGGACTCCAATAGCCGAAGCTGGTATCCGATTAGGAAGATCAATAGAAAAATAAGGATAACAATGGAGATATAGGAATTTATCCGATCCTTTATTATGACATTTCCATGTAACAATAAAGATAATAACAAAACAGTAATAATAATAAGTCAAACCTGTTATCCAGCTATCAATTGTGAAAAATAAAAAGTATAAAATGAATCTAAAGATAAAAATCTTCTTTCGGCTGCTCCCACTTCATGTGGGGTCGCCACAGCGGATTTTCTGCTTCCACTTTCCCTTGTCTGCATTATGCTTTCCCTCCAAATCCACTCCCCTCATGTCTTCCCTGATGTTGTCCATCCATCCACCTTCTTGTAGGCCTCCTTCTCCTTCACTTTCCCGGATTCTCCATCTCCACTTTTCTTCCCATATGCCCTTCCTCCCTACTCTTAGCATGCCCATACAACCTCAGTCGACTCTCCCGAGCCTTTGGTGAAACTTCCCTAACTACCAGCTTTCCCCGTACCACCTCTTTTCCGTGTCAGTCCTATCTCCCACCTCACCATTCTCCTCTATGCCAGGTCCATCTTCCTCATCAAGCTTGTATTCAGAGGTATTATCTTCATCCCGTACAATATCGCTAGTCTTACAATTGCTTTATGGATACGTCCCTTCATCCTAACCGGCACCTTCTTGCCGTTCTTCAATTACTCCATCCTGTCTGTATTCTTTTCTTCACCTCACTATCGCCCCAGATACTTAAAATCTTCCAAATCCGGAACTACCTGTCCTTGCTTCATCACTTGTCCCCCAGCACAATCACCACCCTTGTCCGCGTACATACATTCGGTCTTCGTTAGACTTGTTTTCCAATGTCTCCCTCCAATTTTCTAGTTCTTCCTACGCTTCCTCTTTTGCCTCATTCACTAATACCACATCATCCGCAAACAACATGGTCCATGGTGCTTCTCTTCTCACTTCTTCTGCCAGATGGTCCATAACAGTCGCAAACACGAAGGGGCTCAGTGCCGGTCCCTGGTGGACTCCGACTTCCACTTTAAAAGGTGTTATTTTCCCCACTGCACATCGCACTTCTGCCACACACCCCTTGTACATGTCCTGTATGCATTCCACATACCTCTCGGGTACTCCCTTCTTTTCCAAACAGTACCAAACTTCTTCCCTCGTCACCCGATCGTAGGCCTTTTCTTAATCGATAAAGATACAGTGTAGTTCCCTCTGTCCCTCACGGTACTTTTCTCCCGGCATTCTGAGTTTAAAAATGGCGTCTGCGGTGCTTTTATTCAACATGAAACTATTCCCCTACTGTGATTTCCTGCCTCAACCTCCTGTCGATGACTCTTTCCCAAATCTTCAGTGTATGGCTGGTTATCTTTGTTCCTCTATAGTTTGCACACACCTGTATATCTCCCTTTCCTTTAGAAATCGGGACCAGCGTGCTCTTGCTCCACTCGTCTGGCATTTTCTCTGATCACAACATCTCATTGAACAGCCCTTTCAAGAAAGCCATTGCTGTTATTCCCAGACTTTTCCATACTTCTGCTGGTATATCATCTAGTTCTATTGCTTTTCCATTCTTTATTCTATTCAGTGCCTCTTTTACTTAATCCTGTCCGATTTCTTCCACTTCCTTCTCATTTGTATATAGTTGTCTTCCTCTTGTTGTTCTCTCGTTTTCCTCATATGCAGTTGAATGAAATACTCCTGCCATCTTTCCTTCACCTCCTCTTCTGAACTGAGGACTTTTCCATGTCCATCCTTTATCATTTTCATTCTTATAATAATGATAACATGAAGAAAAGGTACTTAACATTACAAATTTAGAGAAAAAAAACATGATAAAAATCGAAATGTCATACATCAATTAATTACGAATACAAGCTCATCCATCCTTTTCATCCTCCCTCCACCTCCAACTTCACTTCCACCAGCAACCACTACCTCCGCCTCCACCTCCACCACCACCTTGTCCACTAGCAACCACCACCACCACCTTGTCCACCAGCAACCACCACCACCACCACCTTGTCCACCAGCAACCACCACCACCTCGTCCACCAGCAACCACCACCACCTCGTCCACCAGCAACCACCACCAACACCTCGTCCACCAGCAACCACCACCTCGTCCACCAGCAACCACCACCACCACCACCACCTCTCCCTTTTACCCCGAACCCAACCAGGCGTTCACGAATAAACGCCCGGCCGAATTCCTCCATTATTCGACCGGCTGCGATACGGTTATCCAGCGCAATCATAACTTTTTTCTCTGTGACCTTGTGATTGACAACTCTAGCGCGAGCCAATCAAAGTGATATCCCTAGCCCCCCCCCCCAAAAAAAAAAGTCATATCCGGATTAAAACTCCAAAAAGTACAGTCATAAAATCGTCATCGCGGCCTTTAGAGTAGTCATAATCGTAAATCTACAAGTGTCTGTCTGTCTGTTATCGTTCGGTGGATGGCAATCTGAGTGACCTTTTTTCCCCGTCCTGTCTTTCTCGCTCTGTCTTCCTCTTTCCTTTCCTTTCTTTTTTTCCGTTTTTCTTTCCCTTCCTCGAACTCGCTTTCAGATTCTTTTCGTCGTTAACGCTCTTTTTTCCGCCCTCTCCATCTTCCTCTTTTCCTCCCTCCTTATCTATCTCTCTCCCCTTCCCCATTTGTTCCCTATCTCTCTTCATATCTTCCTTGCTTCTTTTGACTTCCCTTTCTCCCTTCTTACCTTATTCCTTCCTCTCCTCCCTCCCCCTCTCTCATTCCCAACACCAACACTTATCATTTCCCTCTCCCGGACATCAAGATAAAGGAAATGAACATCACAAGAATGAGAGACTTAAAAATAATAATAATAATAACAATAAAAGTAAACAATGACTAAATAAGCAAAAAAACAAAAGAAACACAAACCCGTATATCATTGCAACAAGTTAATTCCTTTTGATACGGGATTCAAGTCGCATCCTACTAGAATCAACAAAAATAAATAAAACAAGAAATAAGTATAATCTCCGTGCTTTTCACATGTAATCGCATTATCTATTTGTAAATTATTATCATATCATTTTCATTCTTACATATATTTAGTCTTTTAGATCTAACGTTGGCTATGAACTTAAAATGAATAAATAATAATAATAATAAAAACAAACAAAAAACAATGGCAATCAAGTTACTTAGAAGTAATTCTCAGATACAAACAAACTGGGAGTTTTCTTTCCACCTCCTCTTACTCCTTTGTCGTCGTCTCCTCCTCCTCTATCTCTTCTTCTTCTTCTTCTTCTTCTTCTTCTTCTTCTTCTTCTTCTTCTTCTTCTTCTTCTTCTTCTTCTTCTTCTTCTTCTTCTTCTTCTTCTCCTTTTTCTTCTTCTTCCTTCTCCTCCTCCTCCTTCTACTCTATCTCTTCCTCCTCCTCCTTCTCCTCTATCTCTTCCTCCTCCTCCTTCTCCTCTATCTCTTCCTCCTCCTCCTCCTCCTCCAACGCCTCTCCATTCGTTTAATGAACTCAATTAAGAGGTTAAATACTGCGAGTCCGCCCTGCCATTCACCCCGTTCCCTTTCCCCTCCTATCCCCCCCCCCCTCTTCCACACTGTCCTCTGCCCTTTTGCTCCCTCCTTCCCTCCCTACCTCCCTCACTCCCTCCCCCTCTTCCTCTATCTTTTTAATTCGTGAGTGCACTCCATCTCCCTCTCATACGTACGCATATCTCCCCCTTTCCACCCTCCTCCTCCTCCTCCTCCCTTTCTCCCCTTTCCCCTTTTCCCGGCGAGCTCACCCTTCCCTCGAGCACCCTTTAACCCCCCCCCCCCCCCCCCCCCACCCCCACCCCTACTACCTTTACCCTGTCAGATTCCCCCCCTTTAACAATGACAGATGGGAACGACAACGACGCGACACCGGTCTGACCACCAAACAACCCCCTTTCAGCGTCACGTGCGCCGCGGAGGCTGGTTTCACATTTGCCGGGGAGAGAGAATGAGTAAAAAGAGAGGAAGAGAGAGAAGGGGTGAGAGGGAGGAAGGGAGGGAGGGAGGGAGGGAGGAGAGCGAGTTAGTGAATGAGCGAGTGAGTGAGGGAATTATGGAGGGAGGGAGGGGAGAGAGAGAGAGAAAGAGAGAGAGAGAGAGAGAGAGAGAGAGAGAGAGAGAGAGAGAGAGAGAGAGAGAGAGAGAGAGAGAGAGAGAGAGAGAGAGAGAGAGAGAGAGAGAGAGAGAGAGAGAGAGAGAGAGAGAGAGAGAGAGAGAGAGAGAACGAGAGAGAGAGAGAGAGAGAGAGAGAGAGAGAGAGAGAGAGAGAGAGAGAAAGAGAGAAAGAGAGAAAGAGAGAGAGAGAGAGAGAGAGCGAGAGAGCGAGAGAGATAGATAGATAGATAGATAGAGAAAGGGAGAGAGAGTTAACGAAAGACAGGCAAAGACTAAACCGAGAACCAGACAAGAGCGAAAGAGACCAACCTAAAAACAGACAATGCATCTCAGACGACAAATCAAACAACAGCAAAGTCAATGCCACATCCTGTTTCAAGGCATCGGGAGCGCGAAGGAAATTCCTGCGTCCAGAGGGAATCGCTCGGACTATATATATGCTCGAGGGAATAAGGAAGAGGTGTTAATAATAATGATGATGATGATAACGGTTAGAAGTAGTACTGGTAGTGATGGTAATATCTATTATGCCATCACCCTTATTAGTGGTCAACATTAATGTTTATTCTATCGATAGTGTTAACAGTATCACTACCATCACAGAACGACCATTATTACAACACTGTTCTCGCTGTCATCGCCATTACTATTCATACCACAATCACTAGCTTACAATAACCATCATTAAAATCCCCATCATCCCCACCACCACCAAGAGCAAAGCGGACGGCCGAACGAGTGACTTAGGACGGGCGGCCAACCTGTCTGCCTCGCACTCATTCGCACGTCATTTGAGTTTCTCGTCCTCCTCGTCCCGCGTCCTCGTCTTTGGGGAAACGCAACGGCATCGCACCAGAGCATCTATTCACTCATCTATCTCTCTAACACATTGATTATCATCATTATTTTACATTTGTCTTTATGAATATATCACCAGTAGAGTGAAGGAAGACTTGAAATTTATGAAGTCATAAAGACCAATGTTGTTGTTTTTTTAATCGTGTTAACTTTGAAGTATTCATAAATATGTCGTGAGGAGAAAGATGTGACACAAGAGATAATACAGAAAACACCAAGGACATATACATATAAGTACCCACACTTACTATAATCAGAGACGTTAAAAATAATAATATAATAATGATGATGGCAACAATAATGATAACAACAATAATAATAATAATATTACAAAGAAGAAACTAAACCATAATTACCAAACAGCCCAGAAAACAACAACAACAGTATCAACATTAAGCAACAGCAGCAACAGCAAAAACGTAAAAATCAACAAAGCAATAAGGTTGCCCCCACAGAGTACATCCCCTCCCTCCCCTTCCACCTTCCTTCTTCCCTCCCTTCCCTCTCCATTCCCTTCTCCTCCCCCTTCCCTCCCTTCCCTCTCCTCCCTTCTCCTCCCCCTTCCCCTCCCTCCCCTCCCGTCTCTCCCACTGACTGCCCGCAAAGTCCCGCCAACGAGCAAGACCTCCCCGTATCCCTCGCCATTAGACACACTCGCACGCTATCAACACAAAACACTGATATCTGCCGCAGCCTCTGTGGACCTTTTTCCTTTTTCTTTTTTGGAGGGGGGGATTTTCTTTTCTCCGTCTATTTTGGAATATGTGTGTGCTTTTTTCTTAATATATTAATTTGTTTGAACTTTATCTATCGACTCCCTCCTTCCTCCCATTGTTCTCCCCATACCTTCATTTTCATTCTCATCCTCTCCCTCCGTTCCTCTCATTTCATTTCAGCTCACCTCATCTCATCTCATCTCATCTCCTATCCCCCCCTCCCCCTCTCCCCCACCTTCATCCTCCACATGAGCGTGCATGTTGGAAGGCCGAACGGGCGCCGGGGTCCAGCCAATGTTCCGTCCGTCACCAAGAAGGACAAACGGTTGCCATGGCGACATATGTGAGACTGGAGCAAATTGGAAAACGTAT
>BOPN01000799.1:191166-218666 GCA_017312705.2 Penaeus japonicus
TGTGTGTGTGTGTCTGTGTGTGTGCGAGTGCGTGCGTGTCCATGTGCGTGCGTGCGTGTGCGACTGCGTGCGTGCGTGCGTGCGTGCGTGTGCGTGAGCGTGCATGAAAGAGAAGAGAGAAAGAGAAAAGAACCCAAGTCCGAGAACATGGTCCGTCAGTCCGACCCACGGCGGCGCTGCTTACGAGCGGCCACTGCGAGGCAACAATCAGGCCGAGTCCCTACAGGCCCAGCCGGAGTTATGAATATTAATGAAGCATCTGTCACGGCCTTGTGGACGAGGCGGGACAAAGGGAGCGAGCATTTACAATTGCGGAATACGCTCGCCGCTTCGACGGGACTCGATCGGAGCGGGAGAAGTGGGCTCTCTCCCTCTCTCTCTGGCTCTGGCTCTGGCTCTCGCTCTCTCCTCTCCTTCTCCCCCCCACTCTCTCTCTCTGTTTCTGTCTCTGTCTCTCTCTCTCTCTCGCTCTCTTTTCTTGTTTATTTCTACTGTCTCTCTTCCTTCTTTCTTTTTTTTCTTTGCTTTCTATCTGTCTTTCGACTTTTAAGTTGTCTCTATTTTCCCTTACTTTTCTCCTTACTTACTCCCTTTCCTCCTCTTCCTATTGCGTTACTGTCTGTTTCGCAACATCTTTCTTTCTTTGTGAGTTCCTGAACTGAATCAATCAAGGACTTCTATTTCCCTAGGGATTCGTATTACATCATTTATTTCTTCTAATCTAATGCATGGTACTATTATTACCGTCCGTTCGGTCGTAAGAGATGTAAGCCTACATAATATTCTCGAGTCTAAACACATGCGCGCACACGCACAGGTATTATTAGGCAGACACAACAGTAACCAACATAGGCCTATTCACACCAAAAACGCCTCATATAAATTAGTTCAATCTTGTTCAAATCAAATGACAATAGTAAAAGACCGAACACGCAGCGCCCCTCAAAGCCAATGTGACTCCAAATTATCAAAAGCTCATTCCAAACGGACAAAATTACGAAAATGACCGAAAAAAGAGAGAGAAAATGAGTCAACAGCAACAACATCCGTAACGGATAGAGAGTCTGACATCCGATCAACATAAAATGTCAACCAACATATACAAAGCCTTTGGCGTGCCCATGAAGAGAATTGTGGTGGGCGATTCACAAAAGCGAATTTAGTTGTGAATGCTCCTCTCGTTAATTGATGAAATATTTATTTAGCACGTGTATATGCATCTATACTTTCAACAAAACATTTGCATGAAAACAAACACATGCAAATGCAAATAACAACATGCATATATCTATCTTTGCAATGGTAATGATAACAAGAAGAAAATTGATGCGGATTATGAATGAAGATGCAAATCATTATGAACGTCCACAATGAAACTCAGAATCATAACAACAACATCACTTGATCTACAAATCCATTTATATCACAAAAACACCAACAACCCATCTAATTCAAACCCAATCTTCCATCAATCTATTTCCACCCGTCCATATATGCAAGCCCCTCTCCAACTCAAAAAATATATATATATATTGTTCACCCGGCATTATTTTCGGGATTGAAAAAAAATACACGCATTCGTATTATTGGTAATTATTTAAGCCGACCCGATTAGAGAAGAGAGAAATTTGGTCTGGATGGAAATAACTTTCCCATGTATTTTATTTTCCTACAGGGGTGTGGGCGGGGTGCCGGGCCGGGGTTAATGCTTTTTCTTTTTTTTTCATTCCTCTTCGGGTATGAGGCTCCTCTCTTCCCCTCCCCCTGCCTCCACGGTACCCCTAAAATTCGGTATCATAAATAAAACGAATGTAACATTAGCAGACCTTTTGATCACATTTAGTCATTGATCATATCTATGTTATTGAAACTAACATCCGTCAATACCACTATATCAATATTACTCTTACTGTTATTATCATTATCATCGTTATTATTCGTAGTATGATCATGATTTGTAATTAGCATTATTCCAATCATTCATCATTATTATTAATAATACCATTCATTATTACCGTCATAATCATTGTCTTTATCATTATTATCAATATCGTTTTAAAACAACTAGTATCATTACCATTATCATGTATATCATTATAATTTTCACCACTGTAGTTATCAGTATCATCATTACAACCTGTACTATTACCAACATTACTATCAATATATTTACATTTACATTAGCATTGTAACTGTTTTTGCAGTCCCTACTATACAGTCATTACTATTAATACCATTATCATTACCATAGTCATTTGTTCTACAGCTACTTCCTTTATATTCGTCTAAATATCAATACACTGCTGACAGATAATACCCGACATACAATTATTTACATGAAATAGAAATATATCACCGTATTGAAATGGCAGTGTATAACACCCGTTCAGCACTGATTGTATTCACGATCATGAACAATTTTTCCGCAAATGTGCTCATACATTTTCACATCAATAAATGAAAAGCCAATATCGACAAAATGATAAAAAAAATGGATGGGGGCGCAATCACAGTTACAGAGCTAAGCAAGAAGATGCAAGGGATGAGACTACAATGGCTTAGGAATGTGATGAGACGTGATGAGGAATATGTAGGTGAGAGGAATGAACATAGAAGTAGAAGGACGGAGGAGGAGGGGCAGACCGAAATTTAGATGGATGGACAGAGTCGGAGAAGATCTCCAAGAAAAAAGCCTAAATGGGAATGATACGCAAGACAGAGAAAGATGGAGAAGACTAGTGAGGGATAGCGACCCCATAGAGAAATGGGAATAAGCAAATTAAATGACACAACAATTGATGGATAGAAAGACGGACATACAAATGATATGATAGTAATGAATGGTTGGGAATAAATATTTTAGGAAAAACTGAAAGGGTGAACGGGCCAACACAGAATGGACAAGCCCACTTGAGACTGCCACACGGTGCCATACGGCCCGGCACTTCGACTAAAGGCGTCAGATCAACTACACTCATAGCATCGCCACACTTGCATACAAAACGCACAGCGACAACAATAACAATACAGTAAAATCAAAATAAGATTTAAAAATAAAAATCCCCAAACAAACTTTGTATGCGTGTGTAGGGGAGGGCGTCCAAAAAATGGAACCAATATTGAATTTAAAAAAGGGGAGCGATATCCACTCCCTCTCCCCCTTCCCCCGTCCCCTACTCCTCCTCCGCCTCTACCCTATATTTCCTATTTACTCACGGCGTAGAATGACTCTACCCCTCCCCCTTCCCATTCCAGGACCTCCTCCCACACTAACCTTCTCTGTGTCCCTCCCTCCTCCCACCCTCACCCTCCTTACCCCCCTCCTTCCCTCCCTCAGCCTCCGTCCGTCCCGTCGAATCCGGTAAACGCATTCATTCGGCCCGGATTCCTCTCTCGAAAAAGTTGGTCCGCAAAAGTTGTTCATTCCCGCTGGCGTGAACCGATGGAATTCTTGCTCGCGCCGGTTATTCATCTGTGGAGGATGAGGCTTCGGTGTGCGCGTGTCGTCTCTCCCATTCATTTTTTTTTTCACCAGTACGTAACAATGGCGTCCTCTGGGTGTTATTCATCTGGCAATCTGGTATTGGTTGATATTTTACGTTTCTTTCTTTCCATCGGCCTGTTACTGGGTGTTTTTTTATTCTTTATTCTCTTTAGTCTCTCATCTACCAAGAGATATATTGTGCTTGTTATTCATTCTTATCATTAAGTTATCATGCTCAATTTTTTGCTCATATATATAACAAATATCATCACGCATACATAAAATACACATACTGCAGACCATATTACCACTAACCACGACCACACACCACGATGACATTCACACGACCACATGTCAAGCCACACTCCGCACGCCCACTCCTTCCACACACACGCACCCCGGCCACACACCACGATGCCACACACACGACCACATGCTAAGAACTCATTCACCACAATCCCTCATACTCATCACCCAACATCACTGACACGATGACCCCGACACCAATCCAATCACATGCCCACCAATACCACACTCGCCGTGATCACTCGCATTTGCCATACTCTAAGCCAAGGCCTCACTCATCACCCACACTCACCACCACCACTCGCACTCGTCACAGACACGTCAAGACCACAGTCATCAAGACCACGGGAAGGCCTCGGCTCTCCCCCATTAAGGATCAAAGTCTGGGCAAAGTGGCCCAATATCAGACCTTAATTAACAGTCCTCAGGGCGGTCGCAGGGAATGCTACCGTGTGACAAGTTCCCTTTGTATGGCAAAGTGGGGTTAGGAAGGAGGGAAATGGGTAAGGGGGAGGAGGGGAAGAGGAAAGGAGAGAAGGGGGCAAGGGGGGAGGACGAAGGGTATGTCTATAGGTAAGTGTGAAGATGAGGGGAGGTGGTAGGGGAGAGGGGGGGTGTTTTGTACAAGTGGTTGAGAGTGAAGAAGCGTGATTCAGTGTCCATACATGTATACATACATACATACATACATACATACATATATATATATATATATACATATATATATATATATATATATATATATATATATATATGTGTGTGTGTGTGTGTGTGTGTGTGTGTGTGTGTGTGTGTGCGCGCGCGTTTATGGGTGGGTGCGTGTGTGGGTTGGTGGGTGCGTACGTGGGTTGGTGGGTGTGTAGGTGCATGAGTGTGTGTGGGTTGGCGGGTGTGTAGGTGCATGAGTGTGTGTGGGTGCATGCGGCATGGAACAAGGTAACTGTTTAGGGACAGGTGTAACGAAGTGTGTATCATGGTGGCCAGGATTAGTATGAAGACGTGTCTGTGTGTGTAACTGTGTGGCTTAGGTGTGCCTAGGAGTCAGCATACGCGTTTAATGATAAGAGGGGAAGGGGGAGGCGGGAGGATTGGGGGAAAGGAGAGCGAGGGAGGCGGGTACGTTTCCTCTAACCAGCAGCGGATATTGCACCTGAGATTGTTCGGCTATACATAAACATGAGGATGAACACGTGGTTCGGGCGAGATTTCATAACTTAATGCTTCCCTCCATGTCCGTCTGTCTGCCTGTATCGTATGGTTGCCAATTCATTCTGTATCATGCTATGTTTGGATTTTCCTTTTCGTTTGTCTGCCAGTTGTCTATTTCTATCGTTCTCCCTCTCTTCTATACTCCTTCTCCCTCCTTCTCTCCCTCTCTCTCTCTCTCTCTCTCTCTCTCTCTCTCTCTCTCTCTCTCTCTCTCTCTCTCTCTCTCTCTCTCTCTCTCTCTCTCTCTTTCTCCCTCCCTCTCTTGCTCTCGCTCTCGCTCTCGCTCTCGCTCTCGCTCTCGCTCTCTCTCTCTCGCTCTCTCTCTCGCTCTCTCTCTAACCATTTATCACTCACCTTTCCTATCCTTATCTAGCGACCTCTCGATCTCCCTTCCTCTGTTTCACGCACTCGCTTAATCGCCAACCCACACGCTCACCCACTCATATTCACTCATCTACCTACCTAGGCTCACACTCACTCCTTCATTTACCTTCTTGCTCAATCAACCATCAATTCCATAAGTCTCACAAACCTACTCCCTCAGCACTTCCCTCACTCATTCACCCAACTACCTAGCCGTCCACTCATTCGATCATTCCCTCACCTTCCCATTTCCTCCTTCACTTAATCACTCCCAAAACTAATGCCTGACTAACTACTCACACACCCAAGCCCTAATTCACTCACTCCCACCCTTAATCCCTCACTCACTCTCACACCCAAACGCTCAATCCCTCACTTACTCACTCACTCACTTTCTGCCACACCTAATTTCTCGTTTACTCGCTCACATACCCAATCCCTCCCTTAATCTCTCCCACATCCAGTCCCTCACTCATTCTCCCCCACACCCAGTTACTCACTCACTCTCTCCCACACCCAGTCCCTCACTCACTCACACCCAATTCCTCCCTCCCTCATTCACTCCTACACCCAAGCCCTTACTCTCTCCCACACCTAATATCTCCCTCACTCCCCTCCACACCCAATCCCTCACTCCCACATAAATCCTTTCCTCACTCACTCACTCCCACACCTAATCCCTCCCCCCCTCCTGCCTCCCTCGGAAAGCCGCTGACTGCAACCTGAAAATTAAACATGACGGCTTAACTCATGGGGAAAATCCACGAGAAAAGAGTCGACGGCCGTAAAATAAATCCATAAATGCCATTCGTCCTCTGCAATCTACGCTTTTGATTGCGCCGCACCGGAATGAGAGGGACGCGCGCGCGCGCTGCCGACGAACCGACGAACCGACTTGCCAACCTACCGGCATACTGACGAAGCGACTTATTGACTTACCGACGGACCGACCCTCCTTACGGGCACACTGACGACCCGATTTATGGACGAGCCGACAGACGATTTACTGATTTACCGGAGAACCGATTTACTTACCGACATACCGATATATAGACAAACCGTTTTACCGACTAACCGACTTATTGGCTTATCGATAAACCGAATTACTGACTAACCAACTGCCATGCGTAACGACCATCCGATAGACTGAGGCACCATCTCGGTAGACTGACGCACTATCTTGACTTACTGATAAGTCGACTTACGAAAGGACAGACCGATTTACCGAAGGCCGGACTTACTACAAGTTACTAGAAATAATGAATCCTACACACACACACACACACATAAAATCCACCCTGGCTAACAGACAAGACCAACCACCCACCTGTGCCACCTCAAAGCCCGCCCGCAAGATAATTGTCCCTTACATCCATCCATCCCTCCTTCTCTCTCTCTCTCTCTCTTCTCTCTACTGTTATTTCTCTTTTCTCTCCCCTCTCCCTTCCCTCTTCACTACCCTACTCTTCATTTTCTTCTTCCAACCCTACTTTTTTTTCTTTTTTCTTTCTTTTTTTCTTTTTCTTCTTCTTCTTCTTCTTCTTCTTCTTCTTCTTCTTCTTCTTCTTCTTCTTCTTCTTCTTCTTCTTCTTCTTCTTCTTCTTCTTCTTCTCCTCCTCCTCCTCCCTCTCTTCCTCCTCCTCCCCCCCTCTCTTCCTCCTCCTCCCTCACCTCTCCTTTTCCTCTTCCTCTTCCTCCTCCTCCTCTTCCTCCTCCCCCTTCTCCCCCTCCTCTTCTCCCTTCTAGCCGGATGATCCTCGCATAAAACACGCAAAGCACTGCAAAATTCAAACCTCATTTTGCATGATGGGTCTGGTTTACGCATTAAATATAAATTAGGCAATTTAGCGCGAGGGAAAAGCGAGCGTATATAATGCAGCAGAGATGGTAAGCATAGATTGAGGAGAGGAGAGTAGGAGAGAGGTGAAGGGAAAGAGGGAGGTGAGAGCGACATGGCAGAAAGAGGGAAGCTAGAGGGAGGGAGGGAGGGAGAGAGGGAAGGAGGGAAGGAGGGAGGGAGGGAGGGAGGGAGGGAGGGAGGGAGGGAGAGAGAGAAGGGAGGGAGGGAAGGAGAGAGGGAAAAAGATGGAAATGAAAGGGATAGAAGGGATGGAACAACCTCTCACCCTCTCCCACTTCTAGCCCGTTCCCCTCCCATCCCCTTTCCTTTTCCTCTTTCCACACGCTCACACTTGCTGCCAGGAGTCCCGTGACCTCTCTCTTCCACCTCCACTTCCTTCAGGCCGCGAAAATCAGCCCCTTGCTATACGCTGTCGTGCATCCTTAATACATCAATGACCACTTGAATCTCAACAATTTGCAACTTTCGTGCGGGATTCTCTTCCAAACTTAAAAAATCTAATCGACGATACGCAATGCAAAAGCCGAGGAATAGTAAACACAACAGTCAATGAAATATTCCGTGAAAGAACCAGAAAACAGTAGATTCGTCGAGCTTCTTGTAAACGATACAAATTGTGATTGGTATATGAATAGCAAAATTAGGAAATGAAAGGAAATGGAAATTACAAAGAAAAAAAAACACAACATACACAAGATCACGAACAAATAAACCAATGCAAAACTGATTATATTTTGAAGCTAATTTGACATTTTCATAAAGACCTCATAAAAAATGCAATCATGTCCAATATGTCGCAGCCGTCAAATCGTCAAACATAATCAAGTTAAAAAATAAATAAATCAAGTGTATATTTAAACATCATACATAATGATAACTATAATGACAATAATATGAAGAGAAAAGACACCAAAAACAAAAATTTGAAAGTGTGTCCAATATGTCGCTCCGGTCAAATCCTCACATTTAATCAATAAAAATATACCAATCAAATGCATAACTAAACAACTTCATGCATAACGATATATATGACGATAATACTAACAACAACAATAACAACTAAAACAACAAATAACAATAGCGATAAGAATGATGATGATGATTTTTGATGATGACAGTGATACATAAGTATCACTGTATGTAAATAAATAAATATTCATTTTAACATTTATACAAAAGCTGTCCGCCACCATCCCTCGCTCCCTCACCTTCCCAAAAACACACACTGAACCGAACCGAACCGAACCGAACAGCGGGGACATGAGAGAACCAGAACCGGCCAGCGGAGTCGAACCGAGATGCCAAACAAGGAGGGGGTTTATGGCCGCTATATATACACTCCTTACTGCACCGCACTGATTAACAGGCGCCATTTAGTAGCGGTTATTTTCACACTTGAACGGAATCTTTTTTTTATTTGGTTGCTATTAGTGGTGCTTGGTTGGGGCTGTTGTTGGTGGTTGTATTTGTTTTGTTTTTTATTGGTATTCGTAATTGCAATACTATTATCATTGTTGTTGCAACTATTTGTCATTGAGATGATGGCAGAGGATGATGTGAAGAATATTGAGGAAGAAATGAAGTAGAAAAAGACAAGATGAGGAAGAAGACGAAGAAAAGATAAAGAAGAAGAAGAAAAGATGAGGAAGAAGAAGAAAAGATGAGGAAGAAGAAGAAGAAAAGATGAGGAAGAAGAAGAAGAAAAGATGAGGAAGAAGATGAAGAAAAGATGAGGAAGAAGAAGAAGAAAAGATGAGGAAGAAGACGAAGAAAAGATGAGGAAGAAGAAGAAGAAAAAGAGGAGAAGGAAAAACTAAAGAAGCAAAATCAGAAAACGAGGAAGAATCAATGCCTGAAGGAAAATGAAGAAGCAAAAGAATAAGTAAAAAAAGAAAAATAAGATAGAAAAGAAGAGGAACCATGAAAAACGAAGACAAAGAAGAGGGCACCGGCGCTGCGCCTTACCCGCACGACTATTTCCCCGGCGTCATCAACGGGGATCTCGCCCTGGCAGCAGCTACTGCGAACCGCACGTAAAATACCGTCTTTCACCCTCGGCCAATTAGCAGAGCAATGTAAAACAAATCATTCCCGGGGCCTGTACTTGAGCGGCTGTATTTGCACATTCCATATAAATTCCCTACACCGCTATCCAAACCCAGCCTACACTCGCCGTACATAACAATAATGGCGACGGAGAATTATCAACGGCAACAATTGACAAGGGCCTTCCTCTGCCATCTCTTTCCTCTTCCTTTTTCAGTTTCCTCTTTTCTTATCCTATTCCTTCTTTCCGTCTCTCCTTCGCCATCTCCACTTCTTTCTCTTCCTTCATTTACTTCTTCTTTTTTCCTCTTCATCTTCCTTCTGTGCGTCTCCTTCACTTTTTAATTTATCTTCTCCACCTCTTTCTCTTCATTTACTTCTAGTTTCCCTCTTCTTCTCCCTTCTTTCTTCTTCGTCTCCTTATCCTTTTTGGCTTTGTTTCTCGATATGTTTCTCTTGCTCTTGTCTTCTCCATCTATTTCTATTCACCATTTCACTTCCCTCTTCTTCTTATTCTCTTCCTTTTCGTCTCTTTATCTTTTTCGTCGTTGTCTTTCTCCATCTCGCTTCCTTCCTTCATCTATCTTTATTTCTTCTCTCCCTCTACTTCTTTCAGGTTCTTCTTCGTCCTTCCTTTCGGGCTTTGCCTTCTCCCCCTCTTCCTCTTCCTCTTCCAACATCTTCCGCTTCCTCTTTCATCTTTCTCGCCCCCCCCCGCCCCCCATCTTGGAATATTTCCCGGGCATCTTCTTCTCCTTTGTCTCTCTCAAACTTTCCTCTCCGTTCTGCGTAGACATTATCATAAGCGCGCTTTCCACAACTAAGATTTTTTTCGTGCGTTCCCACGATAAAAAGGAGAAAAATAATGATAAAGATTGATGATTTGCGATTCATGATGATGTGGTGATGACAATCATGATGATAATGATTGTGATGGTAATGCGAATGATGATAATGATGATGATGGTGAAGATGAAGGATAATAGAATCAGAAAAAACAATAAAATAAAATACATATTCTTCAAAGAAGTTAGAGAATGGGCATCTAAATAAGTAAATGACTAAATTCCATTCCCCTTTAATATGAATACTATAGCCAAGGAAATCTCTTGCACTATGCCTCCACGTGAAATATTTCTTCCCGCTCTCTCTCTCTTCCTCTCTGTGCGTGTGTCTGTGTCTGTCTGAGTCTAAGTGGTCTGTTTGTTTGTGTCTGTCCCTAAGAGAGTGCACCGTCTGCCAGTGTGTATGTCTGTAAGTGCGTTAGTGGGTATTGTCGTCTGTCTTGTTCTCTCTCTTTCTCTTTCCTGCTTATTCCACCATCTCTCTCCTCATTCTCCTCCTCGTCCAGATTTAATCTTCCCCTCCGTCCCCTTGTCTCTTCCTCCTCATCCTCCGTCCCTCCCTCTCCTCATCCTTCTTCTCCGTCCCTCCCTCTCCTCCTTTTCTCCCTCTCCCTCTCCTCCTTCGTTCCCCCCTCTCTCCCTCTCCTCCTTTTCCTCCATCCCTCCCGCACCTCCTCCTTCACCCTCGTCCAGATTCAACCTACCCGGTTCCTTTCTCTACTCCTCTCTCTTCTCCTCCAAATTCATCCTCCCACAATTTCTCTCGCTTCCTCTTCCTCTTCCTTCATCTCGCGCTCCCTCTCCTCGTCCAAATTCATCCCACCCTCATTTTCCCCTCGGTTAGCTCCCTTTTTGAGACGACCGTTTTCTACACAGCATTGCGTCTTCGATATTTTCTGTTTTCTTTCTTCCTTTTGCTCTTCTTTATTCTCATTTTCACTTAATACTACATGCATCAGTGATTATTATAATCATAATCAGAAAAATAATAAGAGCAGCTTTTACACTAATACTATCATTACCATTAGTGGTGACAATAACAATAATAACATAAGTATTTCTAGAATTATAATAACAATAATGATAATAATGATCAAAACAATAATGGTAATAATGATAACAAAATAATAATAATAATATTAACAATCATAATAAAATAAAATATTATATTAATAATAACAATAATAACAATAGTAATACTAAATACAGCAATTACAATAATTATATAAATATACAAAACAGTACCAAATACAAAAATAATAATCATAATAACAACAATAGTAGCAACAATGCAAACCAAGTCAAAAACACTTCCTCTCATATTTATCAATACTTTCCCCATTTTTTTTCTTTTCCCTTATTGTTATATCTATTGATTCTATTTATTTTCGAATACCAATACCAATGCCATTATCACTCTAGCAACTGTTACCCCCTTTCCTTCGCTCCATTTTCTTCTGTTTATTAAAACCGCTAGTCTAATCTGTCTATTCATCATTTCTATTGTTATTTTTGCATAATTCATCGGTGTTCCTTAGCCTTAAGGTCCATCCCCCCCTCCCCCTCCCCCCCGCTCCCATCACTACCACCTCCAGATATTGACGTCATTCAGCAACGAAGAGGAAGAGAATGAGAAAATTAGGAGGCAGATGAGGACTAGGAAGAGGAGAAGATGAATAATGCAGAGGAGGAAGAAAATGAGAAGATGGATGAGGAAGAGGATGACTATGATGCTGATGGAGGAGGAGGAGGAGGAGGAGGAGGAGGAGGAGGAGGAGGAGGAGGAGGAGGAGGAGGAGGAGTAGGAGGAGGAGGGTTGGGGAAGATGATGCTGTTGAGGGAAGAAGCGAAATGGGAAGGAAGGTGAAGGTGTAAAGGAATTGGTGAAAAAAGGAAGAAGAGGGAAAAAAGGAAAATGGGAGAAATGAGAGAAATGAAACAGATGGCAAGGATAAGAAAAACACGAAAATATATGAGAGAAAGAAGAAGAGCGAAAGACGGAAGCCTCAAGTGTGGTGCCATTGTGGAGTGCTGAAGCAGGGGAAGGGGAGAGTAAGGGGAGGGGAAGAGTAAGGGGGAGGGGGAGGGGGAGGGGGAGGGGGGAGGGGGTAGGAGGAGGAAGAGAAGGAGGAGGACGTGTTGATTGTGGAAAAGGAGTGGAAAGAGGAGGAAAAGGAGGACGTGGTGGCGATGGAAGAGCAATAAGAGGAAGAGGAGGAGGAGGAAGACAGAAAGAGGAGGAGAAGGAGGAGGTGGTGGTGGTACATAAGAAAACGAAAAAGGAGGAGGAGGAGGAGGAGAAGCAGCAGCAGGAGGGTGGAGGAGGAAGACGTCACCTTTGCACGAAGCTGTTTTATTCTGTGATTGTGCGTTTTTCATTCTTTCCATTTCCTGTCCGCTTTCGCCGTCGTCTTAAATTCAGCAGATTCTGGCTCCTCGGCGACGTATCTCTCTCTGCCTCTTTCGAGCGCTCACTAAAGTCTCTCTCTCTCATTCTGACTCATGCCTTTGTCTTACTCGAATGCTTTTTTATCTTCATTTTTATATGTTTTCTTGCTTCTTAATCACGTCTTTCTTCCCGTCTCATTCCTTTGGTAAATCGGTTTTACTTGTTGGTTTCTTATACTTCTTTCACTCTCCTTTTCTCTATATCTTCCTCATTTTTTCTCCATGAATACAAATTCTCTCACTCATTTATTAATGCCTTTTTCGTCATGTCTATCTATGTACATATGTTCCTCTCTCGCTTTTTGTTTCAACCTCTACCCATCTCTATCTCTCTCCCTTTCCCTTCCCTTCCACCCAAATTCTCTCCCTCTCTCTCCTCCCTTAACATCCTCTTCCTAAACAGGCTTGCCATCTCTCTCCAATCACCCTTATCTGACCCCACCCACCTAAATCTACCCCTATCATCCCTTCACCTTACCTCACCCATTGATCATCCTTCACCCCTATCTTACCACCCTTTCCTCTTCTCCTCTCTTCTTCTTCTTCTTCTTCTTCTTCTTCTTCTTCTTCTTCTTCTTCTTCTTCTGCTTCTGCTTCTGCTTTATCCTCTTCTCCCTCTTCCTCCTCCTCCTCATCATCGTCCGTTCCCTTCGCTTCTCCTCCCACTCTACCTGTCCCTTTTCCTCCACCTCCACCCCCATCTGTTATCTCCCTTTCCCTCCCCCTTCCCCTTCCTGTTCCCACCTGCCAATCATCGCGTGACCGCTTCTCGTGTGCCGATACCTCTTCCATCAACGGCGCGTTTGTCGGCCACGCCCGCAAGGTCCAATTCCGCCCAGCCGCCCTCCCGCCCATCCGACAAAGCACTTAAAAGCACCGATTCATTTGACGTATTGCTTGTCCGCGAGAATTTATTATCATTTTTTCTTGGTTCCTGATCTGTTGCACTATTATTGTCTCTCGTGTTCGCCTTGCGTGCGGCAAACCCATTTAGATTTTATATTGCTTGTTTCATCAATTTGCGTTCGTATTCATGAGTCACGGGGTTCTGACTGAATGCCGGACTAACTGATTAACTGACACAGACTGATCGACTTCTCTCAATTTCCCTCCCTTCCCTTTAGTCATTCTATCCCTCTGCTCGTTACCCTTCCTCACCAATTCCCCTCATTATTATTCTATCCTCTTTCTCCTCCTTCTCCTTCTCCTCCTCCTTCTTCCTCCTCTTCTTCCCTCTTCCTCTCTCCCTCTCAATCAGTCCTCCTTCACTCCCAGTTATCACATCATCATCATCATCATCCATCATTGGGCATTCCACATTCTTCCGATGCATCGAACAATGTAAAGTTTCGGAACAATTTCCTTATATCTCCACCGAAAGACCCCGGCTTCTCCCTCATCCTTCCTTTCGTCGAGTCTCTCTTTCTCCTTCCTTTCTCATAGTCTCTTTTCTTCCACTTCTCTTACCTTCTATTTTTCCTTCATTTTTTTTTTACCCTATCTTATTCTCTTCTCATTTCCCATTCTGATTCGTATTCTCGCCGAGTGCTTCACTTTCTTTGGTTTCTCTCCTTTCCCTTCCCATTTTTCCTCTTTTTCTCCTGTTACACTGTTTTTTTTCTCTTTTCAACATGTTGCTCTTCATTCCTGATCAGTTTTGCCACTTCAGTACATTCATAAATGTATCTTATATGTATTTCTTATGAAATACACATAAGATGATGTAAGGCCACAAATTATATTAGGATTATCTTCATTTACAAAAAAAAATTGTCAGAAAAATAAAAAACTAATTAAAATAATAAAACTGACGAAGGAGGGATCAAGTAGAAAAATAAGAGGCAAGGAGAAATATGAGAATAAAATAACACGAAGAAGAAAAGGCGAAGGCAAATATGAGGAAGAATGCACGAAGGAAGAGAAAAGGAGGAAGAACTCACCTAAACAAAGGGCCAAGGTAAGAAAAATAAAATCCAAATAGATATCAAACGAACTGTGAAGGACACATCTGAAAAGGGAAAGGGGGGGGGGAGGGGGGGGGAGAAAGTGAAACGGGGTGGGGGAACTGGTACTCACGCCAAACCAAACGTCTGCGAGGAAAAAAGCTCTTTAGGACACGGCCTGGCCTGAACATCCTTGCAAGAATGCGTTAAAGGATATTACACCACAAGGAAAAAAGGAAGAGGAGATGAGGAAGGTGGAGCGAGAGGGAGAAAGCTAGAAATAAGAGAAAGAGAGCGAGAAAGAAAGAAAGAGATTGAGAGAGATGGGGGAGAGAAAGAGGGAAAGAGAGAAAGGAGAAGAAGAGAAAGAAAAGAAAAAGAGATATAAAAGGGGTAGAGAGAGAGACATTGCCTTTACAATCTAAATACACATCAATAACAAGAGTCCTCCTCTCTCAAAGATTAATTGATATTCTTCTTTAAGAATGGGAAAAAAGAAGTAAAAACAACCCCTTTTCCGCCCCTCCCCTCTCTCTCTTTCTCCCCTCGCTGTCCCTCTCCCTCTCTAATTAGCGCAGCGTCCCATCGCAAGCGACTGCCCACGCCGCTCAATTGATTCGCGTCATTTTCCGAACTTGATGGAAGCGAAGAATGGATCGCTAATTATTGGCGCGAAATCTTCTAATTAATTGCTAATTCGCAAGGAGATAAATAGTGGATTAGGCGGGTATTTGCCACTTAATTTGCTCGGCGTTCGCGATCTCCCTCTTTTATGTTTTGCTTTGTCAGTTCCGGAATCGCCGAGTTAAACACAGATAAATGCACACACACGCATGTGTGTGTGTGTGTGTGTGTGTGTGTGTGTGTGTGTGTGTGTGTGTGTGTGTGTGTGTGTGTGTGTGTGTGTGTGTGTTTGTATATGTGTTTATATGGATGTGTATGTGTGTGTGTACATATATATAAGTACATACACACACATACACACACACATATATATGTGTGTGTGTGTGTGTGTGTGTGTGTGTGTGTGTGTGTGTGTGTGTGTGTGTGTGTGTGTGTGTGTGTGTGTGTGTGTGTGTGTGTGTGTGTGTATGTATATATATATATATATATATATATATATATATATATATATATATACATATATATATATGAACGAGCATTCAAATGGATAAGCACACCATTGCATTCCAAAACAAATATAGAAGCAAGAAAACAAGGACACGCATGCACAGCCTCCACGCCCATACAAAACAAGAATAGCCCATCACCATTTGGGTCCTTACGTCACCCGTTATAAAGAAATCCTGCGATTCTGCGAGTCGCAAGCGTCCTAAGGGTGAAAATCCCCCAGCGTGACGGCAGCAATTCGCCCATACGCAAGAGTGAGACCGTTAATGTTCCAGCGACGACAGACCGACCGACCGACCGACCGACCGACCGACCGACCGACCGACAGACCGACCGACAGACTGAACGGCTCATGCAAATATTAAGGAAGTCATGCTCGTAAGGCTTGAGACATGGCGCTTGGGGGTGAGACAGGGGAATGTAAAGGGATAAGGAAAGGGGGAAGAAGGGAGCGGTGGAGGAGGAGGAGGAGGAGGAGGAGGAGGAGGAAAAAGAGTAGAAATTTAGGTGGGGGTAAAAAAAAATACAGAAGAAAAGAAGGGAAGGCAAAGTGGACTAACAACAGTGAAGGAAGGGAAGAGGCAGGAGTATAAGGAAAAGCAGAAGGACGAGGAGGAAGGGAAGGGATGGTAGCAGTATGATGAAGGACGAGGACGGGTGGCAAGGAAGGGGGAAACGGGAGAAAAAGGGAGACAAGACTGAAAGGGAAGGCGAGCAGACCCAAAGCATAAACAAACAGACGACAAAGCAAGCGAAGGGGGGTTATGGGGGGGGAGAAAGCAATCAAGAGAGAGAGAGAGAGAGAGAGAGAGAGAGAGAGAGAGAGAGAGAGAGAGAGAGAGAGAGAGAGAGAGAGAGAGAGATGGAGAGAAATGGAGAGAGAGTGAGAGGAGAGTGAAGAGGGGGAGACGAGGAAATAAGGGAGCGCGGGAAGGAGGGAGGGAGAAAGAAAGTGAGGGAGGGAGAAAGAAAGTGAGGGAGGGAGCTAGAGCGGAAGGGAGTGTGACAAAGAGGGAGGGAAGGGAGGTAGGTGGGGGGCGGGAGGGGCTTCGGACGAGCGAGCGCGTCTTGGCAATAGAGGAAATATTAATGTTTGGAGCGAGTTCAATACCGGAGAACGCGCGGCCATGCGTCACTGCCCAAAAGGTATTGGCCCAATAAGTAAAGCATAAGGGGGGGGGGGGGAGAAACAGAGATAAAAAGAGATAGAAACTTGGATACACAAAGAATGATCGGGTAAGTAAATGAGAGAGAGAGAGAGAGAGAGAGAGAGAGAGAGAGAGAGAGAGAGAGAGAGAGAGAGAGAGAGAGAGAGAGAGAGAGGGGTGGGGGGAGACGATCGATACATAACTTCATAAAGATATAAGCAAATGTATGAATAAATATGAAAAATGATAAATATATAAAAAGCATCGCGAATAGAGAGACCTGAACCTGTCAAGTCCGAAGACAAATACCTGTCAAGGCGAGAAGCTCCATAATAACAAATTACTACACTGCATTTCCCCCAAAGTCTCGTAATGTCTAGGGCTTGGTAGGGGGGGAGGGGAGGAAAGGGAGAGGGGAACAGGGGGAGAGTGGAAAGAGGGGGGGAGGGGAGAGTGGAAAGAGGGGGGGAGGGGAGAGTGGAAAGAGGGGGGGAGGGGAGAGTGGAAAGAGGGGGGGAGGGGAGAGTGGAAAGGGGGGGGGAGGGGAGATAGGAAGGGCTGGTTAGGGGAGGAAGAGGGAGGGGGACACGAAGGGTGATAGAAAAGGAAATTCAAACACATACATAACAGCGTTATCGTGTATATTGCTGTTAGCGGGTTGAGTTACTTGCTATATATGTGGGATGCGCTGATAAGTGTTCCAATTCCAGCTATTCCTCTCTCCTATCAAACTGAATAAATGTACGATTGAAGGAAATAAATATACCAACAAATACACACGCACACATATATATGTATAATGTGTGTGTATGTATGTGTATATATATGTGTAGACTATACATACATACAAACATATACATTTCTGTGTGTGCGTGTATATATAACGTAACTTTAGTAACAAACTTACACACCATTTAGAAATAAGAAACGTTAATCGCACGAAGCAACGCGTTTCCTTCGTCTGCAGCCGAAGCGACACACGCTCGCCGGCCGATGAATCATCAACCATCAGACGACCCGCTCCCGAAACTCCTAATCCCAAAAAGCTCACATTTGCAGAGATGAGAGAAGAGAGAGAGAAAAAAAGATAGAGAAGAGAGAGAGAGAGAGAGAGAGAGAGAGAGAGAGAGAGAGAGAGAGAGAGAGAGAGAGAGAGAGAGAGAGAGAGAGAGAGAGAGAGAGAGTGTGCGTGTGCGTGTGCGTGTGCGTGTGCGTGTGCGTGTGAGTGTGCGTCTGTGTGAGTGCGTGCGTGTAACATGCAAAAAAAAGGAGTGGTAAAGTCACCCACTCAAAATATAGGAATTACACAAAACCCTTCCAAGGGGAATTCACCCCTACTGCATCATTTACCCTTCTACCCCCCCCCCCTATCCCCTCCCCTTTACAACAAACGCAGTCAAAGTCCTCTTCCCACACTCGCCTTCATTTCACGCCGCCCGCATCCTGCTCCTGAGCAAAACCCGTTTCTCGCCTCTTCTTCAATCACGAGTCAAAAAAGGAAAAACTGTTTTGCACTTACAATCTTGAAGAAATGAAAACGAAGAAAAAAAAACAATAGAAAGAACAGCGTTTTACATTTTTTTTTTTTTTTTTTGCAATAAAATAAAATCGGATAAAAAATATGATACACTTTATAAATAACAATGGCAATAATAACAAAAACTAACATAATACTGATATCAACAATATCTCTCATATAAGACTTAATAGTGATGGTAAAAGTAACAGTAATTAAGAGCAACAACAAAAATAATACTAAGGATAACAAGAAAAACAACAACAAAAAACTAGTAGTGAAACACTGACAATAAGAATAACATTCAAAAACAAACAACAATAACAATAACTCTCAAAACCATAATAATCCTAGCCATGTGACAATTAAGAAAGAACTAAATATTGAAGACAGACACCACAAAGACACCGACGAAAATCACACCAATAAAAATTATACCAAAAGACAACAAACAAGAGAGAGAGAGAATACACGTTCCCACAGCCCCAAGGCTAAGCAAAGAAAGGAACTTCCCAAAACAAAAACACAAACACACACAATGAAGAGGCTGAAGTGCCCATCTTCCAGACAGCCTTTCTCACACTCGTGCAATCTCTTCGCTTCTTTTTGTCCCTTTACCTTCTTACTTTTCTTCCGACTTTTTTATTCTCTCTCTCTCTCTCTCTCTCTCTCTCTCTCTCTCTCTTTCTCTTTCTCTTTCTCTTTCTCTTTCTCTTTCTCTTTCTCTTTCTCTTTCTCTTTCTCTTTCTCCCTCTCCCTCTCCCTCTCCCTCTCCCTCTCCCTCTCCCTCTCCCTCTCCCTCTCCCTCTCCCTCTTCCTCTTCCTCTTCCTCTTCCTCTCTCTCTCTCTCTCTCTCTCTCTCTCCCCCCTCTCTCTCTCTCTCTCTCTCTCTCTCTCTCTCTCTCTCTCTCTCTCTCTCTCTCTCTCTCTCTCTCTCTCTCTCTCTCTCTCTCTTTCTTTCTCTCGCATTTGGCACCACCTCTGGAGGCGATGAACTGTATCTCATTTCGCCTGTCGCTCTTCTTTTTTCTCCTTTTTCTTTGTTTCGTGTGTAAGGGATATATGTCTGAAGGAATTTCACCTTAATTGCTTCTTTCTTGTCTTGTTCTCTGCTTGTGATTTCCCCTTTCTTCTTCGACTTTTCCTTTTGTTTATTTCTCGTCATCTTCTGATTTTAGAATACCTATAAGATAAAATCCGAAAATAATACCGATAAAACGAGAGTTTCTGTCGACTCATTCCGTCCGTCCATCTGCGTCCGTCCATCGCCATCCTGCTTGCCTGCCTGCCTGCCTGCCTTGCCTGCCTGCCTGCCTGCCTGCCTGCCTGCCTGCCTGCCTGCCTGCCTGCCTGCCTGCCTGCTTTGCCTGCCTACCTGCCTGCTTGGCTGTCCATTTATCTGTCTGTTTCTTCATCTGTCTCTCTAATTTGCACATTGCATAGAAAGGCTGTGGAAAGCGGATTTTAACCTTTTCTCTCTCTTTCTTTACCCTTTATCTTTTGTTAAGCTGCTCTTACTTTCTAACTTTAGCGGGTAATCTCTACATATTTTCTAAATGTATGCGAGCATTTTCCCTCCGGTTTCCATCCTAACATTTGATTTCTTTTTCCACTCAATATCTACTTTGTTTCTTCTACATCTACATCTCCCTCACGCAATCTTTCATTCCTTTCTTATTCATTCCATCAATGCCTTCATGCGTGCATACGTGCATGTGTGTGCTTGTGCGTACGTACACATGGACGTGTGCGTGCGTGCGCGTGTCTACTTCCTCCTTTTTATCGCTTTTCCTTTTTCTCCACTAACATCTCTCTCTTTCTCTTTCTCTCTCTCTCTCTCTCTCTCTCTCTCTCTCTCTCTCTCTCTCTCTCTCTCTCTCTCTCTCTCTCTCTCTCTCTCTCTCTCTCTCTCTCTCTTTCTCTCCCCTTCCTTCCTTCCTTCGCTCCCTCCCCCCACCAAAAGACGAGCAAGGGACTGACGACGAGGAGAGGTGAAAACAGCCGACGACTTCGGGGCCCCGACGCGCCAACCGCCAGCCCTCTCCGACGAGGACCGGGAGCGGAAGGCAACTGGAGCGCCTGAATTGTTCATGTCTGATTTACCGCTTGAACGCCAATGCCCGCCTCGGGCCTCGGGACCTCGTGAATTGCGTGTCGCTCGGAATTCATTGGCACTTTGTGGTGTGGAATCAGTAAAGGATGATTATATTACAGGTCTTATTTCTTGACTATAATAAGAATATTTAGAGCACATTATTGGGTAAACAAACACTTGGGCGTCGAAAATTTCTTTAAAATGTTTTGCATTTTCATATCGACTCCGTTATTATATAAGAAAGTGATCAAAATGTATTTCTTACCTATGTGCATAATTAATGAGTTACTTGTTTTTTCACTTTTTTCTATCTAATTTGTCTTAAGAAATTCACAACATTACCTTGCCCTTCCATAAAACCATCAATCTAATTTCGCACATTTCCTCAGTTTCATTTCCTATAAAAATCAAAAGGAAAAGAGAGCGAAGAAAATATAAAAGCTCAACCTCAACTCACTCCAACAAATAAATTCCAAATGGCACTCTGTGATTGGCCGGAGAAGCGCCCTGACCAGAATAACTTTGGCCAATCAACGCGCTTCCTCTTTTCTCCCACGTGATCAAGGCGGGGTCGCTGATTAGTCGCTGCGACAGATTGGTATTTTCCAGAAACCCCCTCCCTCCCCCTTCTATTTTTAAATTTCTTTTCCAACTCCCATTTCTTCCAAGACCCAAGAGAAAGACGAAAAGGAAAATTAATAAAATGAAGAATAAAGAAAACAATCAGGCCTTCAGAAATGCTCGGGCCCTCATCTCGGGATCAACTTGGATGCATTTAAATGTTCTCCGAAAAAGATCCTCTGAGAGTCTTGCAGTCTGCAGTCGACGTTTCAATGCGAGCGAGGAAATCCCTGCCACTTTCTCTTATGAGGCTCTGAAGGGGATGGACACAACAGACAAATAAATAAATAAATAAATGACGAAGAAGAAGAAGAAGAAAGAGTGGATGATGATGAACCTCACCAGAAAGAATGAAAGAGAGAAAATGATAGTGGAAAGGTATATGAATAATAATAAAAAGTTAATATTACTGATCGTCATTTCAAAAGGAAAAATATATCGCAAACTAATTTTACAGCCACTCCAACACACATAAAGATGGCGACATTGATATTACACTTTCACAATGAGACGATTTCTTATTCGCATTCTGATCACAACATACACGAGGTCATGTTAACGCCAAGAGGTCAAAGAACCAGAAACTGTGGCCTTATCTCCAGCATGCATCACCTCGTTTCCGAAAAAAATGTTATTATAGTCATGTCTCCCTGTTTCCACTCTTTATAGTTTCTTTATATTTTCTGCACATTACCCCCTATTTTCTACTTCTACTTCGTCTACTCCAACTCCCACCACCACCAACCACCACTACTACTACTACTAATGCTACTACTAGCACTGCTACTGCTACCCATGCTACTGCTACTACTACACCTATCGCTACCATAACTACTACTACTTTTACTACCCCAGCACTCAGTCTTCTTTCTCTCCCTCTTCTCCCTCCCGCCCCTTCGGCCATTCCACTCTTTCCCATCTATCTTCCACTCTGAAGACCAACATGTCCGCAACGTGTCCCCCTAGAGAAAGAACAGGAATCAGTTTAAATCCGTTGTTTCCTAGCCGGGGGAGGCGTGGCGACATCTATCCACCTTCCTCTTCCATCTCCTCGTTCTGCTCTCTGTCTACCATTCTCTCTCTAATTGCCATTTTTTCGATTTACAGAACTGTTCTGTTTTCACTATTTATATGTCCCCTAATTTTTGCCTCTTCTATTCCTCTTCTCCTTTACCCCTTCCTCCCTCCTCTCCCTTAAACATCTCCTTCTCCACCTCCCTCTTACTCACATCCTACCCGTTTTCCTTATCCACCTCCTCCTCCCACTCTCCCTCATCCACTTCTTTTACCCCTCTCACCCTCTCCCTTCCCTACCTCCTTCTTCCCTTTTCCTTTACCCCCCCCCCCCTTTCCTTTACCACTTCCAAATCCTCCTCCTCTTCTTTACCCATCCTTCTTCCCTCCCTCTACCCCCACCTCGCCGCCCCACCGCAAACAAACAAACAGGGCGGAGGTCACCCCGGCCGGCCATGCGTGTGCTTTCGCTTCCGTGGTCTGCGGTCGCCGCCGTCAACACACACGTCCGCTGGCCTTGCTTGACCTTGACCTACCGCCGAGACACCGCAGTTCCACGAACAAAAGGTTGTTAAGATCATTATCCTCTCATTATTATTTTGAGCATGATAATTTATGTTGCTTTGATGGATGGGCCTAGAAGCGTTACTGGAGGGCTACATGACTGACTGACTAAATTAACTGGCTGACTGAATGACTGACGGATTGAATAACTGTTGACGATGAAAAATGTATCTGCAGAGCTAGTAATAGGCTGTCTGTAAATATGCATAAGATCATTGTGATATGATTGTGACGCGGATAATGGAGAAATCATGATAATCAGGAGGGGTGGGGTGGGAAAGAGAAGGAGGAGGAGGCGATAGAGCGGGGGAGGACGAGGAGGAGGACGAGGAGGAGGACGAGGAGGAGGAAAAGGAGGAGGAGGACGAGGAGGAGGAAAAGGAGGAGGAGGACGAGGAGGAGGAAAAGGAGGAGGAGGAGGAGAAGGAGGAGATAGAGGATGAGGATGAGGAGGAGGAGGAGGAGGAGGAGGAGGGTGATAATAACAATATTTATGACCTAGATATAAAAAAATACAACAGCAAAGGTAAACAAACTAAAGCCACCAAACATAAACAGGACACATAATTGATAAGTCATACTAAAAAACAAGACGCAGAACCAGACAGAACAAGTTATTCAAGGACCACTCCAACAGGTGTGAGCGCCGATCCCCCGTTAATATACGGGTCGAGCGGTGCCATAATTTGGGCCTCGCTGCGACTTACGGCGTTACAGGTCCGAACTTCGAAGGGCTTTGATGAAATTGGTTATTTTATTCGAAACAGTGGGAGTTAATATAATAGCGGGTAGGAAACAGCAACATATGAGGGCAGTTACTAATGCTGACTGTTATGGAAAGAGTAATTGCAACAACTGCAGATATGGCAACAATAATAATGTCAATAGGAACAAAAACAAAACAGCAGCAGTATAAATTAAGATAATAATAACAGTAATAAAAGTCATAACAATTAGAACAATTATATTGATAAAAAAAACAATATTGATCATATCAATATCAATAATGATAATAATTATTATTATAATAAACAATATTAATAATAATATAATCAATAATAATAACAACTAAAATACCAACAATAACAATCAAAATATTGAAAAAGTACCAATAACAATAATGATAGTTATAATATCAACATGAATAAGAACAAATAAGAACAAATAAACACTAAAATAACCAGCATAACACAATATAATTACGGAGAATAGACAAGCAACATCAGATGAAGCAAGAAATTCTTGAAATCACACCAATCACAACCTTTCGATTGATGAAAAAAATGCAATTGAAAATAACTTAATGTTATAAAGACAGCTTTGTAAACGATGCCACCTGTACCAACATCTGCCAAATAAAGGAAGAAAGGAGAAACTGTGGAGAGGAGGAGAAGGGTGAGGGGAGAAAGGGGAAGGAGAAAGGGAAAGGGAAACAAGAAGCGAGGGGAAAGGGGTGAAAAGGGAGAGGGGAGAGGGGAAAGGGGAAGGGGACGTAGGGTATGTGGAATAGAACTCGCGGGAAGGAAGGTAAACAAATAGATGGCTTCGAAACTTGACACTTGGAGGAGAGGGGGTAGGGGGTATAGAGAGGGGGGTGGTCAGGTAATTTGCATTTCATTTGAATTCGCCGCCGCATTCCTCTGCCGTCCCGTGTTGGTGCGAAAGAGAGAGAAGGTTAGAAGGGAAGACAGATAAACAACACTCACGAGAGAAAGGTAGAAAAGTAAACAATTCGCTAAGAGAGAGAGAGGCAATGAGAGGAGAGAAGGAGATAATTTAATAGAGGAGAGGAGAGGAGAGAGAAGAAAAAGGAAGAGAGGAGAACGGAAGAGAGGGGAGAGGAAGGGAAGGGAAGGGAAGGGAAGGGAAGGGAAGGGAAGGGAAGAGAAGGGAAGGGAAGGGAAGGGAAGGGAAGGGAAGTGAAGGGAAGGGAAGAGAGAAGAGAAAAGAAGAGAAGGAAGGGGAAATGAGATAGAGATGGAGAAAAAGGAAAAGAAAAATAAAGTATATGAAAAACGAGAAGGAAAAAAAGCAAAAACAAGCCAGAAACAAATCAGAACAAAACACATGAAAATCAAAATATAACTCTAATTAAAAAAAAAAAAAAAACATACTAAAAAATTATAAATCCGAAAAAAATAAATAATAACTGCAAGCTGAAAAAAGGAGACCGAGAGCTTGAGAACGTGAGGGCTATCAAGGCCAAGTGACACACACTCTTCACAAGCGGTTGAAGGCTCTTGCAGGTGCGAGAACGTGACTCAGCCGAGAAGTGTCGGCCGAGGCAAGGTGAGACAAGTTAACTCAAGTTTCCCACATGCTCAAAAGGCATATGAGAGCGCACGCACACACACACGCACACACACACACACACACACACAAATACCTACAAACACAAACAGAAACGCACATATCGACTCATACAAACAAACAAACAAACACACAACAAGGGCGATGGCGACACTGAAGAGGCCTGTTCGTGATCCGTCAGTATCCGAGGCGTCAAAAGCCCCCCCCCCCCCCTTTCCCCAACTGTATCTGCATCTTACAAGTTTTACGTCGGGGAGGTGAGGGAGGGGGTGATAGGAGATAAGGAAAGGGCGGGAGGGAATTCCTCATTTCTAATGTTGTTTGCTGATATTGTTTTACAACAACTACTAATACAATTATAATAGTTGTTTTCGTCACATCTATTAACAGCATCATCCTTGTTAATCATGATCACCCCCATTGATTTCTTTAATTTTCATCCGTGTTATCATCATCACTGCTTTTTCCTCTATTGCCTCTGGTGGTGGCTTTGTTTCCATCTTTTTAGTGATATAATCAGTATTACTCATGATCTTATCATCATTTCCACGTTTATTGCCCTTCTTGCCCAATGGTTTCGTTATTTTTTCTGAGTTCATATTCCCTTCCATCTGTTTCTATTTCCCGGATGTTGCCCAAGAGGCGATCGCTTCCTAAAGAGGTTTCCTAAAATAGGGCAGGGTGTCTTAAGGTGAACTTGAATTTACGATTTTCTTCTGCTCGCTATATATTTCCACCCGCCCCCCCTCTCTCTCAATGTGTGTGTGTGGGGGGGGGAGGGGGTCTATGTATGCCTGTATATGTGTGTGTGGGGGGGGGGTCTATGTATGCCTGTATGTGTGTGTGTGTGTGGGGGGGGGGGTCTGCGTATGCGTGTGTGCGCGTGTGCCTGCGATCAAATGGCGAGCAGATTCGATCGCATACATATATTCCGGATTAGCATGAAAGAAAACAAAAGGTGAAGAGATGGAAAAAGTTACCTAATAAAGCCGCCGATGAATGTTTTAAACGGACTCAAATAATAGGCTGTCGCGAAAAGTAAAAGAAAGAGCCGGAAGTTTACGGATTAAGATAATCGACCAAAGTGCAAAACAATAAAGAGGCAGTGTTAGTGAAGCGATCCCCCTCCCCCGTAAAATAACCATTATCATTATCAGCATTGTTATTATATAATAATCATTATTATGATTATTAGCATTGCTGTTATATGACAACTAAAATATTGATAATAATAATAACAATAATAATGGTGGTGATAATGACACAGCAACAACAAAATACAACAATATTCAAGAAATGAATTATAATAATAATAATAATAATAATAATAATAATAACAACAATAATAATATCCACCACAATAGTAATAAAAGTAATAACAACACCAATACAAAACAATAGAAAGCTAGAGTGAGTGAGCCTCCTTATCCCCCGTTTCTATCCCCCTTACAGGCCCTCTCCATCCACGCCCACGTCTACGCCCACGCTCGCAACCGCTGCCAAGGTGAACACGTGACACGAGGAGGATGTCGACAGAACAACGCAGCAGAGGCCAATAAAGCGAGAAGAGAAGGACGAAGAAAGATGAAGGATCCAACGACAATGGAGTCTGATTTCAGCAATGTCTCAATGACTTTGGAATAAATAATTATAAGCTAAATAAACATAGAATCATGATTGCTGAGAATATGCAAGTAAAAAAACAAACATTATATGCGACTGTAGAGCAAATACCTGGTCAATCATGCACAATACAGTCAAAAATAAAATAATTATAGCAACAGATTATACAGAATATATATTCATCAATAATTGACAACAAAAAATATAGAAGAAAGTTCTTCCACTCGATCTTCAATTTCTATTTCTCTCTTACTCCTCCACTTCCCTCTTCACACCCCCTCCACGTCGCCGCCTCTCTTGCTTAGTCACTCTACCTTCCCCTCTTCATCCTTCTCCCATCCCTTCTATTCCCCTCCCCAACGTATCACCCCATATCCCTCCCTCCAGCCCCCTAAGAGCAACGAGGGGAGGGGTCGGGAGGGGTCGGGTCGGGTCGGGTCGGGTCGGGTCGGGTCGGGTGGTCGAGTCGTCTCCGTTCTCCCAAGAAAACTTTTCGGGGATAGTTTTCGGCGGCTCCATCTGTCTCGCGTGTTATTATGTGCTCCCGGATGGCGTGGCACCGAGTGGGAAATCTCACTCTCGCGGCCGACCTCTTCGCTCCCTCTGGCGGAGGAACCTCTTCGACTGACGGGGTTTGGTCGCAAGGGGGAGGGGGGAGGGGGGCAATCAGCACCTCAGGTAATCTTACTTTCGTTCCCCTTACCCTTTCTTTTTTTTCTTTCTCTCCCTTCTGTCAGTATTTCTCTCTCTCTTCTGCTTGTCTATATTTCAGTTTCTCAGTCTAGTCAGGCAGTCAGTCTGTCTCTCAAATTCCCTCTCTCACTCATCTCTTCATCCTCCGAGGTAGAAAAATAACAACTATTGAGGCAATAATGCAAGTTACTGTCCAACTTCCGACATTACAATCTGCGGATTTGATACGCCTCGTTTCAGAAGAGAAAAATCCTACCACTCCTGCAACGTCCACGGCTAA
>BOPN01000799.1:221166-223666 GCA_017312705.2 Penaeus japonicus
GAGGAGGAGGAGGAGGAAGGGGAGAAGGAGGGGGAGATAGGGGGGAGGGATGGAAGGAGTAGGAATGGAAGAAAAAGAAGGCGAAGCAAACGAATATGGAAGGGGTGGGAGGGAAAAAATAACAGGCAGGTCAAGAGCCATTTGGCAGAGGGGGAGGGAGTGTCCGGAGGGGTGGGGTGGGGGGTGGTCGGAGATGCAAGCAACCGCCATGACCTAGATCCGGAGACTCACCTATTGGCGCCGCCCGCGTGAGGCAATCGGCGGCGGCGGTGTCGTGTGATCCACAATATGTCAGGGAGGCGCTTCGGTGGGCGGGGAAGGAGAGGCCGACAGCGGAGGGGTGGGGGGGTAGAGAGGGAGAGGGAAATGAAGGAGGGAGGGAAGGAACGAAAATGGGGAGAGGGAGAAAGAGCTGGGGTAGGGGAAAGGAGTGGAAAGGAAGAGAAAGGAAGAAGAGAAAAAAATAAAGAAAGACAAAACGAAGAAAGAGATTAAAGGAAATGATACAGAGAGAAGAGCAAGAAACAGATACAATTGCCAAGTCCAAGATAAACAAAAATAAACAACTCGTCCTCAGCCATTCACACCAACACCAACGTAAAAGAACGTCATTTAAAAAACACATTAAAACAGAACGATGCTCAGAAACACAACATGGAACGATAATGATCACACTCAACAATCAATCCACGACGTAGTGCAATAACGTCGGACAGAACATACGACGCTAAATCCCGACTCCGGCCATGACCAACAAAGTGCCAGATGCACAATAACGTGCTTACTTCCACGTGAGAGACACTCAAGCAAGTGATAAAAAAAATATAAGAGAAACTTATCTCAAATTGCGAAAGAAGAAAGCGAAAGGAGGAGGAGGAATGGGACCCCGTGTAAATACCCAAAGCGGGA
The DNA here is from genome assembly GCA_017312705.2 of Penaeus japonicus. NCBI lineage: Eukaryota > Metazoa > Arthropoda > Malacostraca > Decapoda > Penaeidae > Penaeus > Penaeus japonicus. Next base: position 222,076 of record BOPN01000799.1, read on the forward strand.
GAGCAATAAGACATGAATGATAAATGACAGCCGTGCGACTTGACGTGGCATGGCGCAACGTCGCGTCGCTGGCCTCCCGAGAGCCATTACAAACTCCCGCGCTGACGATGTCCCACACAAGGACTCGCACACTTGCAACATCGCCTGCATCATCTGCAACAACTAGGAGAGTCAACGGGCGATCTCCATCGTATTTGCTCATGGGATTACTGACAATTACACAAACTAAGGATAAATAAGTCGGTAAACTAGTGAATAAACAGCGACGACCAAGTGAGAAGTTGAACGCTAACTGAACTTACTGTACTGAGCTGAACATGCGAACCTCTTCGAGTCCAATACGAACCTGAAAGAAGAAAAGGAAATTAGTTATAGGAAAAAAAAAAATCAAATAAACGGCAATCATATTACGAACATCAAACACATCAATGACAGGCTCGACTTAAAAACAAACAAAATAGAGGGGGGGGGGGGTAAAATTTAAAATCTGACAAAAATAAACCTCCAGCAACATTGTAAAAAACAAACAAACAAACAAACAACCAAACAAAACAGCATCAATATAACAATATTTAGTAGTAAACTCCCCAAAAGGGTATAATTTCGGCCTATCTCAGAGGACTGGAACCGCAGAGGCCAAGAACCATAATGTATCGGCCTCTTTCTCGGCCGCCGACCTCCCTCGCGCCCATGCCAACAACGGCCGCGCTAAAGAGGATCCCTTTTTTCATGAGCGAATTTTGCGAACGGATTATGATAATATGGCTAAATCAATGAAAATATGTTGATACTAATATTACCGATAATGATGATAATGAAACTAGTACTAGAGTATAAACATCACCGTAATCACAACTGTCAATATATGTTACTAAAATCAACAACAATAACAATCCCAACATCTCATCAACATCCATAAAGAAACACTCCCGGTACTAAAATGGCTCTTTCAAAATAATCAAAGCGCCAAGCCGAGCCGATAAACAGACAAAATAAACAAATAATCACAAAAGCGCCCGCGTCCACGATCTCTCAGTTCGAGCGGAGTTGGGATGATCGCCGACCTCTTGCCCCATTTACTCCCCTTGCCATTCTTCGGTGCGACTGTCGCCCTTCGTTATCCCTCTTTTATGCAGAGGGCGAGAGGAGAGGGGCGGGGACGGGAGAGGTAGGAGGGGGTCGAAATGGGAGAGGGAGTTATAAGGGGAGGGATAAGGGGAGGGGGATAAGCATATACATATACATATATATATATATACATATTTATATATATATATATATATATATATATATATATATATATATATATATATATATATATGTGTGTATGTGTGTGTGTGTGTGTGTGTGTGTGTGTGTGTGTGTGTGTGTGTGTGTGTGTGTGTGTGTGTGTGTGTGTATGTATGTATGTATATGTATATATATATATATATATATATATATATATATATATATATATATATATATATATATATATATATATGTATATATATATGTATATATATATATATATATATATATATATATATATATATGTGTGTGTGTGTGTGTGTGTGTGTGTGTGTGTGTGTGTGTGTGTGTGTGTGTGTGT
>BOPN01000799.1:238666-241166 GCA_017312705.2 Penaeus japonicus
CTCTCTCTCTCTCTCTCTCTCTCCCTTCCTCCCTCCTTCTCATTCCCTCCCTCCCTCTCTCTCGCTCTTGCACTCTCCCTCCCTCCCTCCCTCCTTGTATTCCGCGCTTTCTCTCCCATCCTTAGTTTCCTTTCTCTCTCCCTCTCTCACTTCCTCGCTCTCTTCCCACCCTTCCCCTCTTTTTTTATTGCACGAGATATTGCAAAAGCTACGAAAGTAATTGTTACGCTGCTTAAACAACTGGGACATTTTCAATTGAAAATTATGTGTACATCTGTGTACAAGCGTATGAATCTGTGTTTGATAAGTGTCATATAAATAACAGATGGATGAATAAAGCATTGGATGAGAGAGGGAGAGAGAGAGAGAGAGAGAGAGAGAGAGAGAGAGAGAGAGAGAGAGAGAGAGAGAGAGAGAGAGAGAGAGAGAGAGAGAGAGAGAGAGAGAGAGAGAGAGAGAGAGAGAGAGAGAGAGAGAGAGAGAGAGAGAGAGAGAGAGAGAGAGAGAGAGAGAGAGAGAGAGAGAAGAGAGAGAAGAGAGAGAAGTGAGAGAGAGAGGAGAGACAGAGAGAGACAGAGAGAGACAGAGAGAGAGAGAGAGAGAGAGAGAGAGAGAGAGAGAGAGAGAGAGAGAGAGAGAGAGAGAGAGAGAGAGAGAGAGAGAGAGAGACAGACCGTGTATGTGGGAGTGTGCATTAACAGCAGCACGAACATACAAACTCTACTGTGTGCGCATGTCTTCCACATTACCCTCATAATAAATTAAAAATAATAAAAAGGGAGAACAAAACAAAACAACAAAAAAGTTGCCCCGTCCCTCCCCTGGCCGACCCGAAGGGACGCCACCAATAGTTTTTTCCAAGTTTGGACACAAGGAGATCCAATATGAGGGCTCGCACGAGTTATTAGGATCTCTCTCTCTCTCTCTCTCTCTCTCTCTCTCTCTCTCTCTCTCTCTCTCTCTCTCTCTCTCTCTCTCTCTCTCTCTCTCTCTCTCACTCTAACTCATTCTCCTTCTCTCACACTCCTCCTCCTCCTCTCTCTCACTCCTCTTCCTCTCTCTCTTTCCCTCCTTCTCTCTCTCCTTTTCCTTCTTCTCTTCTATTCTTTCCCTTTCCCCTTATTTCTCTCTCTCTTCCTTTCCCTCTGAACTTCTCTTTCTCTTTCTCTTTCTCTCTCTCTCTCCTCTCTCTCCTCTTTTCTCTCCCTCTGTCTCTCTCTCTCTCCTCTCTTCGTTTTCTCGCTCCTCACTCTTCACTCCCTCTCGCTCCTCACTTCTCACTGCCTCTCGCTCCTCACTTCTCTCTCCCTCTCGCTCCTCACTTCTCACTCCCTCTCGCTCCTCACTTCTCTCTCCCTCTCGCTCCTCACTTCTCTCTCCCTCTCGCTCCTCACTTCTCACTCCCTCTCGCTCCTCACTTCTCTCTCCCTCTCGCTCCTCACTTCTCACTCCCTCTCGCTCCTCACTTCTCACTCCCTCTCGCTCCTCACTTCACTCCCTTCTCGCCTCACTTCACTCCCTCTCGCTCCTCACTTCTTCTCTCCCTCTCGCCTCACTTCACTCCTCCGCTCACTTCTCACTCCTCTCGCTCTCACTTCACTCCCTCTCGCTTCCTCACTTCACTCCCTCTCGCCTCACTCTCACTCCCCTCTCGTTCCTCACTTCACTCCCTCCGCTCCTCACTTCACTCCCTCTCAAGCCTCTCACTTCTCACTCCCTCTCGCTCCTCACTTCACTCCCTCACTCCTCACTCTTCACTCCCTCTCGCCTCACTCTCTCTCCCTCTCGCTCCTCACTTCTCACTCCCTCTCGCTCCTCACTTCTCACTCCCTCTCGCTCCTCACTTCTCTCTCCCTCTCGCTCCTCACTTCTCACTCCCTCTCGCTCCTCACTTCTCACTCCCTCTCGCTCCTCACTTCTCTCTCCCTCTCGCTCCTCACTTCTCACTCCCTCTCGCTCCTCACTTCTCTCTCCCTCTCGCTCCTCACTTCTCACTCCCTCTCGCTCCTCACTTCTCTCTCCCTCTCGCTCCTCACTTCTCACTCCCTCTCGCTCCTCACTTCTCTCTCCCTCTCGCTCCTCACTTCTCACTCCCTCTCGCTCCTCACTTCTCACTCCCTCTCGCTCCTCACTTCTCACTCCCTCTCCCTCCTCACTTCTCGCTCCCTCTCGCTCCTCACTTCTCACTCCCTCTCGCTCCTCACTTCTCACTCCCTCTCGCTCCTCACATCTCTTCTACCTCGCCGACTGCCTCTCGCTTCCTCCTTCCCCAGCCTCAATTGCAGGGTGGAAGAGTGAAAGTAGGATCCGCCAGGGAGAATGAAGGGTTTGACGCCTCGCTTGATGAGGCAGAGCGGGGGCCGAGGGCGCACGCGAGGTTGCGAAGCGATTGCCAGGGTTGAGGCTGAGGTTGGACGCAAGAGGGAGCAGGGGACGCTGATAATAAGGTTTAGCCTGATAAACGAGGACTTTTATAAAGGAATGGAGGATGGGCAATGTA
>BOPN01000799.1:243666-246166 GCA_017312705.2 Penaeus japonicus
CCAAATGTGGGGGTATAGGTCGGCCAGGTGAGTAAATGCGACGGTAAGATAAAGAATAGAACTGAAATTAATGATTAATGAAGATATAAAAGGAAGACTGAATATGCACGTGATTTCGATGGGTGAGCAAATACATCTGTTGAATGGATAACTAGATGAGTAAAGTGAATATTAAGAACAAACGAAAAGGTATACAAGATCCGCCGGTGTGTGTCCCAAGTGTGCGGTTCCTGAGGGAGGCGCCGCAACTGCGTGCTTCTCCCCCCCCTCCCCCTCCCCCCTCTCCCTCTCTCCCTACCCCTCCCTCTCTCCCTACCCTCCCCCACACCCCCTTCTCTCCCTACCCCTCCTCCCTATCTTCGCCTCCCCAGTCCCTATCCCCTATCCCATATCCCCCTTTCTTAGCATTCCGAAGTCTGTCTGTGGCATAACAAGCGCACACGGAGGTGACTCACAAACACTCCTGCTTTCCGCTTCGTCAGTGCCGGTTGATTCAGCCATCCCCTCTCCCCTCCCCCTCCCCCTCCCCTCCCCTCCCCCTTACCCCTCTGGTGACCCTCTGATCCTTTCCTCCTCCCCCCCTACTCTACCCTCGGCCCCGGTACCAGCTCCGTCATTGCAATCACGGAGGAGGAGGAGGAAGAGGACAGGAGAGGGAGACGGGAGCAGGAGGAGGAGGAGGTGCGGCAAGAGGAGGGGAGGAGGGGGGGGTAGGAGGGGAGGGGGTGCCAGTGTGATGCAAGATGCTGTGGCAAACTTTATCGACGTCACAGGAGTGCGTTAGTATTCGTCATGATACAGTCACACACATCCAGAAGTGGGGGAGGTAGGCGGGGTGTGTTGACAGAGTGCTGCTACTACCACTGCTCCTCCTGATCCTCCTCCACTTCCACCTCTACCGCTATCTTTACTTCCACCTTTACCTTTACCTTTACCTATACCTCTATCTCTACCTTCACCTCTCTCTCCCTTTATCTCTCCTCTATTTTCACCTCCTCCACCTTGACCTCCATCTCCTCCCCATCATACCTCCACCAATAACAGCTGTTGCTCTTCAAGAACTCCTTGACCCCCCCACCCCCACCCCCGTCCCGCCAGCGAATAACAGGAAAGCCGTGGGGGGGTCGGCGGGGCGCGTGGCCGGACGTTAACCGTATGTCCGCTCGCACTCTGCTCACTCTTTCACTTATTGATGCATATGGGCGGGCACACGCGCGCGCACACACACACATATACAGATACATACATACATACATACATACATACATACATACACACACACATACAGATACATACATACATACATACACACACACACACACACACACACACACACACACAAACACCTCAAAAACCTACACACAAGTACACATTAAATCCACTTTCCATAACGACATCCCACCCCTCCCTCACCACACACACACACACACACACACACACACACACACACACACACACACACACACACACACACACACACACACACACACACACACACACACACACACACGAGCACACACATGGACAAAGATCCACACACCTGTTCCACTGACCCACTGCGCTACAGGCCGTCACTTCCATTGCGGACTCACAGCGTAATTCTTGGCGATTTGCGGTGCCGCTTTTGTTCAACCGGCCCTACCGCCGCCGCTCTCAATAGATGGCGTTTCTTGCTCATTTCCGTACGCGCGCGACCGTTTGTTGACTTGGCCGAAGTTTATTTGTTGGATGCTTTTGCTCGCCGCAAGCCGAGGAGCGACCAACAGGATGCGCGCGAACGTTCCAGTTAGTGAGGATTATTTTTATACTGTTTGTGAACTGTAATTTTTGACCGCAGTCTGACGTCATTCAACACTTGTTACTTGCATATGCTTAAACTACGACGGTTACCATTGCTATTCTAAAGACCTCTACTATTATAACTTATATTATGACTTTTACCAACATTGCAATACCTACCGTCATTATTTCTGGTATTTTCACCATTCTTACTAAAAGAGCCACACCTGCGGCAACTGACAGCAAGAACGAATACAATCAAAACATACTCTATCTAAACATTCATAGTTAAAAGTAACCAGACCAGTAATCATAGCATGACGAAATTCTCTCTATTCATTAAAAAAAACACTGTTACAATTTCATAACTTCAACAGATATATCAATGCAATACAATTGCTACGATCATCATAAAAAAAAAACTATTTTTTCTTATATCACCTCTATCAAGATTCCTTATCAACAGGGGGACAAAAGGCGCAACAACGTGACCTGCATGATACCAAAGGATAAGACGTGCATGACATCACGAGAGGTGAAGAGAGAGAGAGGGAGAGGGAGAGGGAGAGGGAGAGGGAGGAGAGGGAAAAGGGGAGGGGAAAGAGGAAATGCAACATCGGGGTCACAGAAAGAAAAGCTACATAATGTCAATAAGCTGCCTCATTTAAAATATAAACTATTTCAATCATCTTGTGACATGCTTAAAAAAATTATCTAATAT
>BOPN01000799.1:251166-256166 GCA_017312705.2 Penaeus japonicus
CCCCCTTCTCTCTCCCTCTCCACCTTCCTCTCTCTCACACTCACTCACTCACTCACTCACTCTGTCTGTCTCTCTGTCTATGTCTGTCTCCCCCCCCTCCCTCCCTCTCTCTCTCTCTCTCTCTCTCTCTCTCTCTCTCTCTCTCTCTCTCTCTCTCTCTCTCTCTCTCTCTCTCTCTCTCTCTCTCTCTCCCTCTCTCTCTCGAAATAATATATGAATGAATAAAAAACACGATATAATGACTAAACATCTATGTTAAAGTAATCCATCATCCTACATAGTGCAATTTAGAATAGCAATATGAAAAAAAAACACAAACAAATAGTTAAACACGCAAATAAACAAAAAATACAAAATAAAAAAGCACCTCCATGCATAAACAAATTACAAAAATTGCTTTACATGCATGGCGGCAAAATACCATGCAATCGTATTGGAGGATTTGCACCAGTTTGCAACCTACCAGATCATTGTAACTGTTAAAAAAAGAGCGAGAGATAAAAAAAAAGTAACTGCAGTTCGGAATTTGTGTATATTTATTAGCGATTGAAATGGTATATAAAACTTTTTTTTTCCATCCCAGCTCGCCATCGTCCTCCCCCTCCCCCTCTTCCCCTTACCCCCTCTCCCTCTTTCCCCCTTTCCCCCCTTCAGCTTTTATCCCTCTCTTTGCACTTAGCTGAAACCGTGCCGTTGCTGATCACAATGACCTATTATACTTTTTTCCCACCAAAATGCAAATTTGGGCGCAGGGGGAGAGAGGTGGGAAGAAAGAGAGGGTGGAGAGGGTAGTGGAATGGAGGGGAGATTGCAAACGCCAAATTACAATTACAGATTTGCAAAGTTTACGCTTAATGCCGACTCTGTAAACGCAACAGGGCGGAATATTTACCTGGCTTGCTCTGCCCTCCATCCCTCCCTCAGCCCCTCCCCCCCCAGGCCCCCCTTCTCCCATCCCCTTTTCAATACTGCAGCATTTCCAAACGGTTTGCCTCGCGCACCAAAGCTAGCCGCTTGTCATGAAAGCAAAAAATTAAACAAATGAAAAAAAGAAAAGAAAAACTGATTTTCGCCTTGTTCGAATTACGTTGTTGTGTCTCGTTTTATGTAAGATAACTTATATTCTCCCTTTATGATCGTGTCTCCTTTTATTTGTTTGTTTCCCGGTGTCTATCACACTTTCTCCTACCTATCCATCTCCTTTCTCACAATCATCCTTCTCTCTCCTCACTCCCCGACCTTCCTTTCCTTCCGCCCCCCCCCCCCCCCCTCTCTCTCTCTCTCTCTCTCTCTCTCTCTCTCTCTCTCTCTCTCTCTCTCTCTCTCTCTCTCTCTCTCTCTCTCTCTCTCTCTCTCTCTCTCCTTTCCGTCGCCACTACGCCCTTTCCTTTCCCACCAAAATAAACCCTGAGCTGACCTTGACCCTCGCCCCACACACCCCACACTCCTCGCTTCTTCCTAGCCTCTGCGCCACCGACAGCGACACTATCACCCAGAGTGTCTCGGCATCTGCCCCTCCAGCTGGTACACAGATGGACTCTCCCATCTCGTCTCGCTCCGAGTCACGGCTTGGCAGCGCGCCCTATGAGAGGCAGCGATATTGACATTATAATCGAGCGAGAAAACGAGGCACTGGCACTCTCCTTGCAACTTTCGAGGCACTGTTGAAGAGGCAGAGAAAAAAAAAAGTAAAAAGAGAAGAGGAGAAAAAAGAAAAAGAAAAATCTGTCGCATTCCCATCCTTGGAACCCGACTTCGTCTTTTCAAGAAGGAAACCCCTCGAACCTTGCACATGACTTCGCCTTCCAAGCAGGTGAAATTCCAATGACCCGCACAGAGGATCGACGCGGGTGACCCAAGAAGAGGAAAATTAGACATGTGAGGTTGGGTTCCCCCTCTCCTCTCGCTCTTGTCCTCATCCTGCAACCTGTATCCTGTTCCCGAGACCTGCACCCCAACCTTACGGCCTGTGCCTTGTTGATCGTTCCCTTTTTTTCTCCTGTTCCATACATCCTCTCCCTGTTCCACGCATCCTCTCCCTGTTCCACGCATCCTCTCCCTGTTCCACGCATCCTCTCCTTGTTTCACGCATCCTCTCCCTGTTCCACGCATCCTCTCCCTGTTCCACGCATCCTCTCCCTGTTCCACGCATCCTCTCCCTGTTCCACGCATCCTCTCCCTGTTCCACGCATCCTCACCCTGTTCCACGCATCCTCTCCCTGTTCCACGCATCCTCTCCCTGTTCCACACACCCTTACCCAGTTCCACGCACCCTCTCCCTGTTCCAAGCATCCTCTCCCTGTTCCACACACCCTTACCCAGTTCCACGCACCCTCTCCCTGTTCCAAGCATCCTCTCCCTGTTCCACGCATCCTCTCCCTGTTCCACGCATCCTCTCCCTGTTCCACGCATCCTCTCCCTGTTCCACGCATCCTCTCCCTGTTCCAAGCATCCTCTCCCTGTTCCACGCATCCTCTCCCTGTTCCACGCATTCTCTCCCTGTTCCACGCATCCTCACCCCCGTTTTCTTCGTATCCTCTCCCGTTTTCCTCGCATCCTCATTCCCTAATTTTCACATACTTGAACCTCTTCCCTCCATATCTCACCCTAGCTTTCCAAATCCTCTTTCCTTTTTTCTTCATATTTTCTACAGGCTTCATAACACGTGCCTCTCCTTTTGGTATTCCCTTGATTGTTTTTGTTTTAAATTGGTTTCTTCGTGTTATGTATTTGTGTTTTTTTTTCTTCTTAATTGATATGTTGATGTAATCAGATCTTATCATTGTATTGCTTTTACATAACTTTATTTTTATTGTAATATTCCATTTTTTATATAATCTTATTTACTTATTGGCAACAGTAGCTTTACCTTTTCTTGTGGCGTTCTTTTACTTTCAACTGCAACCTTTTCTGTTTAAACATTTTACGTATGCAGCTCGTTAGCTTCCCTTAATTTTATGTTTGTTGTGTTTTACCCTATTCTATTGTGTCTTATGCTTTCGCCCGATCCTATTTATATATAGTTTTGCTTATCTTTTATTTCTTAAAAGTTTTTTAATCACTACATTTTTGAATTTCATTTCATGTTGTTTTAGCTTTACATTTTCTATTCAGCATAACTTTTACAATTATTTATTAATTATTATCTGATGACATGAAATACAAAATATATATCAAAAATCAATTATGAAAAAAATAAAGTGTGTCAGCCCGACCTTGGTGTAGTCAATACCCTTCCTCAGAGACAACCTGCACTGCCCAGGTGACCCAAGAGTCAATTTTTGCTTTGTTATTGCGAATATCACTTTTATTGACATTGTTACTGTTCTTTTGCCATAATTTTCTTGTTACTTTTCCAACAAGTTAACCTCTACCCGATTCCCTTGTGCTCACGGAACTCTCACAATGTACATATACATACATACATACATGTGTGTGTGTGTGTGTGTGTGTGTGTGTGTGTGTGTGTGTGTGTATGTGTGCGTGTGTATTTATGTGTGTATATATATATATAGATGTAAATACATAAGACAGTGACAAAAAGAAAGAAACAGCTGAAGAGATAGAGCGAGAAAGAGAGCGAGATACAGATCGCAGACAGACACCACGAAACATTCCCTCGACAGAACTCGGTGGCACCGAAATGTCCAAAGGACCTCAATGTGGCGACAACATGTTCTTTGAAGACGCTTGCAAAGAGAGTTGCTTTCGCACTTGTGATATCCCCTGCAATTACACCCTATGCACTTTTCCTTAAATCTCCTCGTCTCCTCGGGTGACTCAGCGGCATGGGTACAGCATCAGTAAATAAATAAATTCATTTGCTCACTGCCATTTCTATATTCTACCACCAATATCTACAATGATTACCTAACTACAGTCATAAATATATACACAAATAGAGACAGATAGATAGATATATAAATATATATATAAATGTGTGTATACATATAAATATATAAACACATACAGAGAGAGCGAAACATACATACAAATACAAAAAATCGACCTATCATTCAAACTTGCAAACATACATAAAAATAGCGGCCAAAACAAAACGTACAGCGTTAAAAAGTGCTAAATACAGAAGGATTCTTTTCCTGTCGGCGCATACAAAGCTGCGCACCAAAGGGCCTGCATAGCATGATCCCCGAAGCTGCCATGTTTAATGCGAAAGTTGCTTCAATCTGTTGCGTTTGGCACTTCGGTAAAAGCGGGAAGCCGCTTAAAGATACACTAATTTAAATAATGAATAATATCGAAAAAAGAAAAAAAAGTAACTGAGAGAGAGAGAGAGAGAGAGAGAGAGAGAGAGAGAGAGAGAGAGAGAGAGAGAGAGAGAGAGAGAGAGAGAGAGAGAGAGAGAGAGAGAGTGTGTGTGCGTGTGTGTGTGTGTGTGTGTGTGATGAGAGTGTGCACTGCGTGTGCACTGTATGTATATACTGGATGTGTGTAATGTAAACGTGTAATATATGTGTGCACGTGCCGACAATGCGTGCGTTCGTACGTGAGCGTGTGCGCGTAGATGTCTAGATAGATATTCAGATAGACATATATAGAAACAGATAGCTAAACACAAGTCTTACAATCGTTCAAAATAGGAGCCAATGGAACAACATAAGAGAAAAAACGTGATGGGTTCCAGAACGTTCCTCGTTCTCCCGGCCTTGGCTTGGGCGGCCGAGTCATGCGGACGGGAGAGTGATAGACAAACGTCGCCCTTAATGGCAACACCTTCCCAACTCGCACTGAGCAGACTTTACTCCCTCGACCTAACTTGAGATGAAGCCCAAGACACTCTCCTCTTCTACGGCCACGCACACACGCACATGCCGTACACATTAGTGTACATGCATAGCGAGGATGACGGAGGAATAATTGAAAATAAATATAAAAATATAGATAGACAGGTAGATAGACTGAGAAAGGAGAATAGTATTAATCAACCTCTCAAGACATAAACAGAACGATAGAAAAAACTCTCTCTCTCTCTCTCTCTC
>BOPN01000799.1:263666-268666 GCA_017312705.2 Penaeus japonicus
GTAGCGCGATCACACCCAAGGGGGATTTCTAGGATAAAAAGCCTCCCATTCGCTTATCCTGTCAGCATAACACGCTCTCCCTACCCAATAGACCTCGTGCCTCTTTCTCTCTTTTTCTTGATTAAAGGCATCACCGCCATCCCCTCCCTCCACCCTCATGTCTTTTGTCTCCACGGCAACTCCGGCTTATCTAAGAGTCCCTCATCTGCAATGAGGTTGCCTGCCCTCCGACCTCGGAACCCATACTGTTGCCTCAGCCTACCAGCAGAATCCTTATTAGGAAAACTCAGCCATCCTATCAGACGCGAGGCCCAAATCCTATCGAGAATCCTATGGGATGCGACCAGCAGGATTCGAAACGCATCTAAGGATGTGTGGAAAGCGTGTAAGTCCTTGTGGAGATGGGAGAGGAGAGATGGGGCTAGAAAGGGGCAAAATCCCCACTTGCATACGCATGTATATTTTTTCTATATATTTCCATTAGGAAATAGGCAGAACCCTCCCCTCTCGATCTTTATCTGCCTCTCCTTCTTTCTCTTTCTAATTTTCTTTCTCTTCCCTATCTAGCCCCTCCCCTCCACTATCCCCCATTCATTCTCACGCCCTCCCCTTTCTATCACCCGTTACGTTTTTCTCTCTCCTTTTGAAGCTCCATTTCTCTCTCCTTTTCTCTCTCTCGCTCCCTTTCGCACACAGTGTCCTCACTCCCACGCTAATTGGCATCGTCCTTCGCCCTCATAACTCATCACCATTCGTCAAGTGATCATCGATGAGTGATCATCAAGTTGAACACTAATTAGGACCGCGCTTTGCATTAATCGCCATTCATCACGTCAAAATTGGACTTTCTTGATTATCTTGAACACACAACTCTTGCTTAAGGATGGGGAACAGGGCTGGGACACGCACGCACAAACGCACGGACACACGCACGCAAGGGCAGATATTAAGGATGCAATTGATAGGAATCAGGAAACACAAAACAATGTGTGTGTAGTATATGGCAATGTAAACGTGTATAAATCTATACCTATACCTTCACATTCTGTGCGTGTGCCTAGTGTATGCGTGTGTATGTGTGTGTGTGTGTGTGTGTGTGTGTGTGTGTGTGTGTGTGTGTGTGTGTGTGTGTGTGTGTGTGTGTGTGTGTGTGTGTGTGTGTGTGTGGAGAGGGAGAGAGGGAGGGAGGGAGGGGGGGAGGAGGGAGGAGGAGGGAGAGAGAGAGAGAGAGAGAGAGAGAGAGAGAGAGAGAGAGAGAGAGAGAGAGAGAGAGAGAGAGAGAGAGAGAGAGAGAGAGAGAGAGAGAGAGAGAGAGAGAGAGAGAGAGAGAGAGATGATCAAGACAATAACGATTGTCACAATCACTCTCATAACGCAAACAAGGAGTCCCCCAACATCCTCCTCCTCCTTCATGTAAACATTCCCACCACCCTCCTCCCTCCTCTCCCCTCTTCCCTCCTCCCCTCCTATCCCTCATCTGGAACAACAGTAATCAATGCGATGCAACGATGCAACCTGGGGGTGGGCAGGTAACGATAGCAAGGTACCTTTCTTTTTTTTCTTCTCTTGTTTGTATTCCTTTCTTCTTGTCCTTGTTTCCAAAAGGGACTTGGAGCTAAAAGCGAGGAAAGGAAACGAAGAAGTGATGTCGCTGTTGATGATGGTAAGAATTAAAGGGGGGGGGGGGAAGGAGGGGGGAATGAGAATGGAGGAGGGAAAGGGGGATGAGGAGAGAGGGATGGAAAGAGGGACGGAGAGAGGGACGGAGGGAGGGAGGGAGGGAGGGAGGGAGGGAGAGAAAGAGACGAGAGACACATAGAGATAGACAGAGAGAGAGAGAGAGGCGGACAAAGAGAAATAAAAAAAAAGGTAAGAGACAAAGGAAGAGAGCCCCTCTATGTCTCCCGCGGACCAAAAGCCCCCCTATAAAAGACGACTCACGATCAATGGACACCCTTTTCTCCAGGTTTGTCGCCTAGTATACGCGAAGCACAAACCACCTTGGGTTGGTGGGCTATAAACCCATTGCTACACCGATAGAGCGACCGACCGACCAACCGACAAAGTGACCGATTGCAGTTAAATTTTCTGCAGGCGAAAGCGAGGGTGGGATAACCTAGATTCACTCGCGAGTGAGCTTCGGTCTGTTTTTGGTCGGTGACGGTGTGTACCACTTTATTCGTTTGCCTATTTCTCTCTTGTTTATCTGGCTTGTTTCAGCGTGATATACCTGATTGCTTCTATCTATTTATCTATTTGTCTCTATAACTCCCTTTCCTTCAACCCCCCCCCCTTTCTACCCTAACCTCTTGCTCTCCCCTTCTTTCAATCATCGCACTCCCCTCTTCAAAAGGAAAGGGGAAAAGAAAGGAAAATAAAGAGAATAGGAAAGAAGAGCGGGAACGAAGAGGAAACATGGAAAATTGAAAACATTTCAGCATCGGAAAATAATACGTTTTTGTAGTCGTTACGGAGACTATCCGTAAGCTAACCATGCATCAACACGTGTCCCCGTAATGCGCATTGCCCTTCCCCACCTCTCTCACTCACTCACTCACTCACTCACTCACTCTCTCTCTTTCCCTCTCCCTCTCCCTCTCCCTTTCTCTTCCCCTCTCCCTCTCCTTCTCTCTTCCCCTCTCCCTCTCCCTCTTTCTTCCCCTCTCCCTCTCCCTCCCTCTTCCCCTCTCCCTCTCTCTTCCCCTCTCCCTCTCCCTCTCCTTCTCTCTTCCCCTTTACCTCTCCTTCTCTCTTCCCCTTTCCCTCTCTCTCCCCTTCTCTCTTCCCCTCTCCCTATCTCTCCCCTTCTCTCTTCCCCTCTCCCTCTCCCTCTCTCTTCCCCTCTCCCTCTCCCTCTCTCTCCCCTCCCCTCTCCCTCTCCCTCTCTCTTCCCCTCTCCCTCTCCTCTTTCCCTCCCTCCCTTTCGCTCTACCTTCCCTTATTCACTTCTGTTTCCAAAAGCAATTACCTTCTTCCTCCTTACATCTCTCTCCCGCCGCCATTTCTTCAGGTCACTTCTCGCTCCTATTCCACTTCCTCCATTTTTGCAAAGTTTACGTTTACCGGACTGAATCATTCCCTTGCTTGCACCTATCCCTCTCCCTCTCACTTCCTGCATTTGCTTTCCTCGCAATCTATTCCGCCTCTCGCCGTCTCTCTCTTCTCCATATTCTCAAAACTATATTCTTGAATGCCTTTCCTCTCCACTTGCTTCCCCTTCCCTCCCATCGTTATAATATATTAACATCGTGACTTCCGATGAAATATATCAAAACAAGGAGGAGAGAGGACAAACAAAGATAAACCATGACAGGGGAGGATAGAAAAGGGGGAAAAGAAATCAGAATTTCAATCCAATAAGCCAACAACCATAGCACATCACCTACTGTACAGTGCTGCCAGGGCCTCTTAGTGCCTCGGCGGGAGCGAGTCATCCTCGGTAGGGTCTCTCTCTCTCTTTCTCTCTATTTCTCTCTCTCCCCCTGTCTCTCTCTCTCCCCCCCCTCCTCCCTCCCTCTCTCTCTCTCTCTCTCTCTCTCTCTCTCTCTCTCTCTCTCTCTCTCTCTCTCTCTCTCTCTCACCTCCCTATCATCCATCCCTCTTTCCATCTCTATTCTTTTACCCCCCTCCCAACCGCCCTCCTTTCTTCCCTGCCTTCCATCCGTTACCCACCCAATCCACCACCTCCCCACCCGTCCCTCACCTCCTCGCCTTCCCCTCCCCCACCTTTTCTCATTTAGTGTGCACCTTCGATGAAAGTCCGTCGATCCCGTTTTCTTTACAATCCAAGTATCCGCCTCTCCTTCACATCGCCACTAAAAACACCACCAGCCTGACCTTTGACCTTTCACCTTTCGCATTCTGCCTGCCCATCAACTGCTGTCCCCATCTACTTCCCTGCGCCTTCAGTGATCGTCGCCGTCACTATCACTATCATCAGCATTAAATTAATGCTAGAATAATTATTAATAGCATTATTATCATCATCAATAGTATTATCGATACTATCGTCATCATGATCACCTGAATCATTAATCATATCATCATGATTATCATAAAAATATATTACCATTATTACCATCAGCAGCAGTGATATCATTATCATCATCATTATCATCATTGCCATCATTACCAACATGAGTAACCATAACAATAGGATAAGCAGTAATATCAATTACACATAAAATAAACGCTAAAAAATGATAATGAAAAAAAAACTCAAATTACTATAAAAACGAAACAATAACAACAATGCAGAAAAAAACAACAATACAAATGATCAATACCCAAAATGATCGCCATATGACCGGAACATTGATGGCAACATTAATATCTCAAAAAAACAATAAATTTGAAACCGCTTTCATTTCTTCACCAAACCATGCACAAGCGGGTCGAGATGCGAACGAGGGAGGGCGCCGTATTGCATCGCCGTTGCATGCATGCAGTGAGTGACTCAGCCACGCTTTCATGCACGTTATTGCACGCGTCTCACTGCATGCCACTCATACCCAGCGCATGGAAGGAGAGGGGGGAATAGGGTATGATAGTGGTGGGGGAGGAGAAGGGGAGGGGAGAGGGAGAGGGGAGAGGGGAGAGGGAGAGGGGAAGAAGAGAGGAGGCGGAGAGGGGACTTATTGCAACCAATAAAGAAGGTAAATATATCATCCTGTCATTTCTGGCCAGCGATGAGAGCCAGAAAAAAGACAACCCACAGAAGCAACAGCAAAAAATAAAACCTGTGAAACATTTAACAAAATACAGAAATTCCTATACTGACTATCACTATCATTATCATCATTATTATTATTATTATTATCAGTAGTAGTAGTAGTAGTAGCAACAGTAGTACTGCTACTACTATTACAACTATTTCTAAAATCCAAAAAAAGAACAAGCCAGTATTTATGCCTCTCCCCCGGGTCTGCTATTAAGGACTTCCATTTCCAGTTCGAGCATTACTTCGAAAGCAGTTATTATACTGTTGAACAATGGCTCTT
>BOPN01000799.1:278666-288666 GCA_017312705.2 Penaeus japonicus
ATAACCCGCAGATGATGGGCCGTAATGGGTCTTTTATCTCGCACCCCCATTACATAAGACGCCGGGCTCTGGCGCTCAACCTTCCCTCTCCTTTTCCTTCTCTCTCTCTCTCTCTCTCTCTCTCTCTCTCTCTCTCTCTCTCTCTCTCTCTCTCTCTCTCTCTCTCTCTCTCTCTCTCTCCTTCGTGCAAGGTATATTAGCCTACCTGGCAATGCTGATATCTGCCTGCCTTTCAATAGGCTCTCCTCGTCCCTTAGCCTCCACATCCTCCTAAATTTCCTCCTTCCTCGCCACCTCTTCTCTTCCCTACCTCATCCCCGCTCTTCCACTCTCTCCTTCCAACTCTCAACTCTATCTATGTGTTTGTTTAGCTTACTTTTGTTGTGGAAATGTCCCTCGCCACAATCCCAGGTACACATGGCAGCCGCTTCAGGTCTGGCGTGAGTCAACACAGAGAGATACACATACTTACACAAAGACACGCGCGTTTACATACACATGGACGGACGAGCATACTAACACACACAAGGGACGCTGACCAAAACTTAAAACATACATGTTGCATAAACATATGCACGGACACAAACACACACAAAGGCGTTCATAAGGACACTTTCACACAAACAGAGAACACCCACTCAATCCTATTTGCATCTTGTCTCTATTACTCTTCCCCTATTTTTATCAATTACCTGCCTCTCTCCCCTTACGTATGACTGGCCTTCGTTTTCTGTTGTTTTTCCCTCGCTCACTTTCTATCTCTTTCCTGTTGCTCCTCTGTTTTGTTTCTCCCCTTTGTAATCATCACAAGCTTTTCAGTTCACTTGTTCTCCTCTCCTCACTTTACATTTTTTCTCCTTCCCTCCTTTCCATCACTCCCCCTTTTAGCTCGGAACATATGTTCGTATTCTCGCTCTTTCTGCCTTCACCTGTCTATCTATCTGTCTGTCTGTCTGTTTCCCCTGCCTGCCTGCCTGTCCATTCGTCTCTCATCTTTCATCCTATTTACCGTTTTTCTCTTCCTGTTTATGCATCTCTCTGTTAGTCTGCACCTCAATCTGCCCCCTCCCCCGCCTCCCTTTCGGCCTTTTACTTGCTATACAATAATCAAGAACATTCTCCGTTTTCTTTCACACGCGATGCAAACGACCCTATTAGTCACAGTAGTCATTTGGTGATTCATTATTGTATCGACTTTCTCTTTCTCTCTCTCTCTCTCTCTCTCTCTCTCTCTCTCTCTCTCTTCTCTTTCTCTCTCTCTCTCCCTCTCTCTCCCCCACTCTCCCTCTCTCTCCCTCTTCCACCTCGACCTCCCACTCCTCCTTCATCCTACCAACTCATCCCCATCTCCTCTCAACCTTTTCCCGCCCTTCCACTCCCCCTCCTTTCCTCCGTCTCCTCCTCTCGTTCTTCTCCCTCCCCTCCTCCTCGTTCTCCCCCTCTCCCTCCATTGCTGGTATCGCAACGCAGGTCACATCCGAGTCATTTGAAATATTTCTGACAGCTATTACAGATGTCAAACCAATGCCTGTTATTCATTTCATTTCGTTTTCCTTCTGCGCATCGCATAACCATTTACCGTGTGGATAATTAACCAAGAGGATATATGTGATGTCCGTGTGGATATCAAATAGCACCAACATCTCCTGCGTTACAATCAGTGTCGGTATTGAGTTACCGTTAACGGCAAGTATCACGTTACAATTATTAATATCACTTACCCACCTGTTGGCGTTTTTATACAGTGACAATACTTTCCGCTACATGAGAGAATCGCCAAGACAGAATGAGAATGTAAAATGAGTGATAATAATAACATTTAGAATTATGATGATGATAAACATAACAATAACAACAAACCGTTATATTAACAATATCTACAATAACAAATATAAAATCAATAATAACTTTATTAAAAACAAATATAAGCAAATAATTTTATACAATAGTCATCCGTACCCCATTCGCTCACTAAGAAAACATCACTAAACTACTACAAGGTACCAACACATATCCCTTACCGGACTGATACCAGGTACCGCCACTACGGTACTCGCAGGTACGACCTTCCTAGTGGTTGGTATCACGCAAATATGTGAACTATGGACGCCGGAGTCACCAGCCAATCAGCAACGGCGGGCAAAATGGTCAGGATAAGTTGTGCCCTAAAAATAGAAAGTCCATTCACTTTCACGAGTCCTGTAGGGTCTTGGCTTGCCTTACACTCAGCGAGCCTTATGCAAATTGTGAATGCGTGACTTTCTTTTATAATTTTCCGATATCCTAAGAACTATTTTATTTGTGTATTCCATTTTCTTTTCGTTTTCTGAGTTTTCTGCGACACTCTATCCTCTGTAACCAATTGGATCTCATGTCTGCTTTTATGTCTGTCCGATCCACCTATACAGACACAGACACAGACACACACACACAGACACACACACAAACACACACACATACATACACACACAACCCCATTCTCACTCACTCAATTACTCTTTCTCTTTCTCTCTTTCTATCCTATACTCTCCTCTCTCCCTATGTTACCTCATCCTTTTTAGATGTAAGTAACCACTTGTCTCAATAAACTTGTCAATCTCTCTCCCTCCCTCCCCCCTTCGCCCATTCTCAGTCACTCATATAATCAAATCCTTCAACTCTCCTTCTCCTCCCTTCTTTCCATAAGCTTCTCTCCTCCTCCTTTCTCTTCCTTCCATACCTCTCTTCTTTAATTCTCCCTCCCTTCATTCCTCTCCTTCCTTCTCCTCCTCCTTTTCTTCCCCTTTCTCATCCTTCCTTTCTTGCCTTCCACCCATTCCACCCTCTTCTTCTTCTTCTTCTTCTTCTTCTTCTTCTTCTTCTTCTTCTTCTTCTTCTTCTTCTTCTTCTTCTTCTTCTTCTTCTTCTTCTTCTTCCTCCTCCTCCTTTTATTCTCCTTCTTATTTTCCTTATCTTTCTATTTCTCCCAGTCCTTCTCTTTCTCGTCCTCCTTGCCTTCTTTCCATAAGCTTCTCTACTCCTTCCTCCTTTAATTCTCCCTCTCTTCATTTCTGTCCTTCCTTCTCCTCTTCCTCCTCCCTTTCTTCCCCTTTCTCCTCCTCCCTTTCTTGCTTTCCACCCATTCCACCTTCTTCTTTCTTTTCCTCCTCCTTCTCATTTCCCTTCTCTTTCTCTTTCTCCTATTCCTTCTCTTTCTCCTCCTTCTTGCCTGGCCTTCCACCCATTCCACCCTTTTCTTCTTCCTTCTCTTCCTCCTCCTCCTCCTCCGTCTCCTCCTCTCTCTCTCTCTCTCCCAGCCCCTCTTCATCTCTCACTCCCTTCCATTATTAGCTGCGCCATTTCCTAAAACAGAGACCAGACAAGCTCTACCGCCGAATGCTTTTAGAGAGATTGTTTAGCATCTTAACGGAAATGTATGAAAATTCGAAGACTGCAGATAAAAATTTCCCACTCTTTTAAGACAGTTCGAGAAAGGCCAATACCAATTGCTTGAAGTTATTTTCCAAAAAAAAAGAAAGAAAAAAAAAAAAAAAAACGGGGGAAGAAGAAAACTGGGTGAACGAAAGGAAAAAGTGCACGAAGGGGATAAAAAAACGAATATAGTAAATAATTGAATATGAGAAATGAAATCGATACGGACTGCACCTCGTTCACTCACTTCAGGTTCAAACGTGGCGAATTCTAATCAATAAATACAACACTAACATCCACTCATACAGTTTAACCATCAATATTCAGATATTGCAGCACTTGGACATTCAACAAACGTACAGTTGTGCATTCAACATTCAGACAGTCGAGTAATCATACATCAACACATGGATATTCAAACACTAAAACAGTAACATCCATCCATTCAGACACCAGCGTTTTGATCTTCGTCAGTTAACATTCACAAATTCAAAGATTCGTGCATGGGCATACTGCCGATAACGCATCCAACATTCCGTCATGCACGCATTCGTCATTCACACATTCAACATAATTGACATCGAAAAGGAAAAAACGAACTAGATTTGATACGGATTTCTTCGCGCCGGTCGTTCTCCAACTTATTGCTTCTTGCTCTCTCCGTGTCTGAACAACGCTCGCTTCATGAATCACACCTCATCACCGTGAAACATCTTCGAATCGCCTTTTAAACTGCCCAATCACCAATCACCCGCCACCTAGGCCTCATCCGTCATCATTACTATCAGAGCCGCCTGCATCATCACCATAATGACCAAGAACGAGTGATTCTCTCTTTCTTACTCTCTCTCTCTCTCTCTACCACTTTCTCTGCTTCTCTCTCCCTCTGCCTCTTCCTCACCTTCCTCTCCCTCCTGCCTCGCTTTATCCTTCCTTCCTTCCTCCTCTCTCTCTCTATCTATCTCTTTCTCCCTCCCTCCCTCTCTGTCTCCCTCTCTATCTCTCTCTCTCACTTTCTCTCTCTCTCTACCTCTCTTTCTCTCTCTCTCCCTCTCTCTCTCCATCTCTCCCCCTCTCGCTCTCACTCTCCCCCTCTCCCTCTCCCTCTCACTCTCTGCATCCGCCTTCCGCATTCACACCAGGCCTTCATCCTTCCTCCCCCGCTGTGATAATGGCCTCGCCCACAGGAGCGACGAGAAGCGCCCAACCCGCGTCGATTCTCTTGATCCCATACCGGGGGAGCGTTCGGGAGGGAGTGGCAAGGAAGACTTTCACGTTTTTATCCTTAACGCCTGTTGATTTACGATTTTTTATTTCATTTTTCCTGTTCGCTTTTCGAAATCATGAATATATATATATATATATATATATATATATATATATATATATATATATATATATATATATATATATATATATATATATATATATGCATATATTCATTTATTTATCACAAACAAACACACACACACACACACACACACACACACACACACACACACACACACACACACACACACACACACACACACGCACGCACATGCACGCACGCACATACATGCATGCACGCACGCAAAAAAAAAACTTCTGTGTATATATACATACATACATAGCCGTGAGAATTTATCTAAACATATATATGTGTGTGTGTGTATGCGTGAATATATATATATATATATATATATATATATACAGTTTATATATAATTCTATGCATATATATATATATATATACATAAATATATGTCAATATCATCCCTCGTTATTTCATATTAACTACCTACCTGGCTATTCACTGTCTCCGATTCATGTACCCTTCACCCGAGAATTATTCATCTTGGTCCCCTTCATCTACACTCTTTATTCGGCTTATTCCTTGCTTCCTGCTTTATTCTTCCTTTCCCCCTTGCATCAACCGAGCCACCTGTCGCATCTGCCCTTCCCCTTGATGAGGAAGTGGAGCACTTGACTTCCTCGACGCAAGCACTTAAAAGGACATGTGGTAAAGGGGAGGGGAGAAAGGGGAGCGAGGGGAGAGAGGAGAGAAAGGGGAGAGAGGAGAGAGAGAGAGGGAGGGGGGAGGAGAGAGAGAGGGAAGAGGAGGGATAGGAGTAGAGGGAGAGGGGTAGAGAGAGGCAAAGAGTGAAGATAAAAGGGTAAAGAAGGGAGAAGATGAAGATGGGGGATGAGGAAAGACAGATAGACTGATATATAGACATGTTGAGAGGGAGAGAGAGAAGATATACAGTCTGAGACAGAGAAGAGGGAAAAGCAAACAGCTCGGACACGGGGCGGGAAGGTCTACCCAGCAGGGCTTCCCACGCCCGCCATCAGCTGACCACAAACGGCGCCCCTTCGCCCTCGGACCAGAAAGGGGTTAAAATACTGTAAATAAATACAGCTAAGTAAGAAGAGAGTCATTTATATCTACATCAGTCACCTTCTCTCCACTCACAAAACACGAGGGAGGGGGAAGGAGACAGCCAGCACTTTATTGAGTTTGTAACGTTGTCATAAAAAGTTTATTGTATATAGACGTTGTCAAAAACAAGAGTTTATTGGATATGTCTCCCAACAAAAAGAGAAAAATGTATATACATATATACTGTATATGTATGTATGTATGTGTGTGTGGGGTGGGGGGTGCGGGTGCGGGTGTGTGCGCGCGTATGTGTTTGTGTATGAGCGTGTTTATAAACATACACATTCAGTATATACCTGTATTCATAGGCTACATTAGCAAGAAAAAAAATAGCAGTCCTATAGATGTAAACAAATGAAGAGCCAAATGATAAAAAGTTAAAGATTTAATTTCGTGAGACCAGCGTCCCCTTTGTCCCCTTCCCCCCTCCCTCAGCCTCACCCTTCCTCCTCCCCTATCGCCCCTCCTACCCCACACTCTTGCTATCTCCGCCAGCACTACACCGTAAGCAGGCCATTACGTACTTAATATCAACAGTCTTAATTGCTTCATCAAGAATTATACCAGAGCCCGGGGGAGTAGGGAAAGAGTACTAGGGAGTGGGGAGTGGGGAGTGGGGAGTGGGGAGGGGAAAGTAAAGGGACGATAGGGAAAAGAAGATGGAGGATGGGTGAAAGAGGAAAAAAAGGAAAATGAGGTAGTGCGGGGGAGAGGGAGGAAGGAAGGGAGGGAGAAACTAATGAAAAATGTGGGAGAGGAGATGGAGAGGGAACAGACTGACGCAACCTAGGGAGAGGGGGGAGCGTAAAAGGGGGTATGGTAAGTGACAGCGTAGAGAGGCGTTGCAGGAGACACATGTCATCACTCATTTACCTTCCAAGCAGGCCTATGGGGCCTAACACTGTGACCGAAAAGGGAAAAAATCCTTGTAGGCCTACTATTCTTTCATAAGCGAGAAGACATATTCCCCAAAATCAGTCCTAACACTTCAAACTCAATATTCTGTGTAGAAATTCCATTCTCACAGCTATTTAAATGACATTCACTTATAATCATACCCGATGTCGACTGAACATAATATTTCTCACACATGCAAATGAATTACATAAGCTAATTACTTTTCACACCTAATGCTTTCAGTTCAAAACGCTGTTATTCTCATATTGAAACCCATCTCTCCGCAGAACAAACATCTAACTTAAAATCTCTCTCATACTTGTGACACAATTACTCATGGATAATTAAGTCGGGAACAGCAAATGGACCAAGAGCTCACACTCATCATTAGTCTCCTCCTCCTTGTCATTTTTCCCTTATCCCCCCACCCCTTATGTTGTCCTCCTCCTCCTTGTCATTTTTCCCTTATCCCCCACCCCTTATGTTGTCCTCCTCCTCCTCCTCGTCATCATCCTAGGCCTCTTATATTTCTCTCTCTTACTCTTCATACACTCCATCTTCCTTCTTTTCCTTCTGTTTCTTCCCTTCCATCCCTCTCACTGCTACCAATCTGCTTGATGATGTATCTGCCTACCTGACTTTCATTCGGGAAACGAACTAATCTCTCTCTCACCTTGACAAATATGTTTACGCTCATCTCTCGCCCTCCCCCCCTCCCCTCCCCTCCCTCTCATCTCCTCGTCCCCAACTCACTCTCCGATCGTTTGTTTACATCAGTGACGCGGCTTGTCATCGCCTTTACGCTTACGGCCTCGTCATAACACGTTATACCCCCGGGGGGAGAGACTACCTGAAGCCGTGTACCGTCTGTCCCCTCTCGCTCCACACCCCCTCCACTACCCTCCCGCTTATCCTGGTGCTGTTCTCCCCCCCTCCCCCCCTCCTTCGTTCTCCCACGGATAAATGCCGTTTTAACAGCATGATATTTTTTCCCTGACATTTACTTTGCTATCCATATCCTTTATCTCTGCATGCATTATATTTACATTTATTTTTCTTAAATCAACGTGAGTAAATATGTATATGCAGGTACAATATAGGTCAGAAGACGAATGGGGGAGCAAGTGCGTGTTACATGCGCGTGCGTTTATGGGCGTGCTTACATCTATAATTTACACCCATGTCTATGCCTAAGCCGAAGGCCATAACAAAGTCTTTGCCAACGACCATGGAAGCGATCCGAATCTGCCCATTTCATTGCCCTTTTCTATCCCCCTTTCTTATTCCCTTCCCCTCCAACCTTTCTCAATGACAAAGCGTAATCGCTGGTTATCTTTTACTCCATCCTCCCTCCGCTCCCCTCCCGTCCCCTCATTACATCACCTCTTTCTCCCCCACCCCAGCCAACTTCCCGTCTCTCTCTCTCTCTCTCTCTCTCTCTCTCTCTCTCTCTCTCTCTCTCTCTCTCTCTCTCTCTCTCTCTCTCTCTCTCTCTCTCTCTCTCTCTCTTTTACACTCTCTCTCTCCATTCATCCCCTCCCATCCCTTTCCTCCTCCCTAACTTACCCTTTCCCCCCTCTCCATCCTCTCCTCTCTCTCTCCCATCCATTTTCCCTCTTGCCTCCCTTCCCCTAGATTCTCCCCTCACCCCATTCCAAACGACCCCCCCAAGACATTCATGGTAATGGGCATCCTTATCTACCATTCAAATTTTCAGGATATCAAAGCCTCATTCCCTATACATGACTTTTTATGTTATTGTTCCCTATGGAGGCTTTTTAGTGGCCATTTCCTTATCTATTTTCCTCTCCTCTCCTTCCCATCGCACTCTCTTGTCTATTCCCTCTTCTGCCTCTTCTTCTGTCTTCCTTTTCTTCGTCTTTCTTGTTCTGTTTGACTGTCTTTCATTATCACTTTCCCTTTCATGCTTGCTTTCGTCTTTATCTCTCTAAATCCACTTATTCCCCTTCCCCTTACTTCTATCTCTTACTCTCCTCTCCTTCTCTCACTTTCCTTCTTTCACTCCCTATTTCTCCCTCCCCTCTACTCTCTTACCCCCTCCCTTCCTATCCATCCGTCTGTCTGTCTGTCTGTCTGTCTATCTGTCTGTCTGTCTGTCCGTCCGTCCATCTGTCTCTCTCTCTTTCCTCCAATCTCCCTTTCTGCAGCCCTAATCCTGTGCCTCTTAAAAGGGCGTCACGACAACAGAGCGGCGATCACTCCATCGGCAAATGTTATAATCTGAACGTAGTCCCCCGCTCTGTCATTTTCTTTTTTCTTTTTTTTCTTGCTTGACCTTTCCCAACTTCGAGATTTATATTCTAATCTAGTTTTAAATGTCTTCTTCTGTTTATTCCCCTTCCCTTATTCACATGTTTTTTTGTATTTTTTTTTTTTACTTTTCCTTACCCCTTCTTCGCTTATTCCCCTTCATTTTTCCTTTTCATTACGCAAACTACTTTTTCCCAACTTTCTTGTTGCTTGCCTTCTGTTGTACTCTATTTTTCCTTTTTTTCTTTTTCTCTACCATTTCTTCCTCCGCTCTTCTTTTCCCGATTCGTTTTACCATTCTCTCTTCATCTTTTTCTTCTTCTTTTTTTCTTTCTCACCGTGTTCTTGATAACATTTTCTTTTTCGTTGTTGTTGCCTCATTGTTTTATAACTTGTTTCACTCAGTCTTTTCTTTCAAATAACTTCTCATCTCTATCTCGGTTACCTTCTCTCTCTCTCTCTCTCTCTCTCTCTCTCTCTCTCTCTCTCTCTCTCTCTCTCTCTCTCTCTCTCTCTCTCTCTCTCTCTCTCTCTCTCTCTCTCTCTCTCTCTCTCTCTCTCTCTCTCTCTCTCTCTCTCTCTCTCTCTCTCTCTCTCTCTCTCTCTCTCTCTCTCTCTCTCTCTCTCTCTCTCTCTCTCTCTCTCGCTCTCTCTCTCGCTCTCTCTCTCTTCTCTTCTCTCTGTCAATCTATCAATCATCTTGTACCTTTCCCAATCTATATATAATCATCGTTCAACTTATCTATCAATATTTCTCTCAACTATATCTTCTCTATGTCTTCACTTACCTCTCCCTCACGCACTTCCCTTCCCACATCTTCCAGTTTTCTCAAATTCTATTTTTCTCCCCCCCCCCCCCCCTTCCTCCACACTCACTCTCGCTTCCTACTCATTTCCTTTTATTTCATCGCTTCGCCTCTCTATCTCCATTCTTCCCCTCCCTCCCCTCACACACGTCGATATTCCCCCTCTCTCCCTCCACCCATCCGACCGCTATGGA
>BOPN01000799.1:296166-298666 GCA_017312705.2 Penaeus japonicus
CCTTATTTTTTGTGCCCGAAAAGCGTGAAAACTGGTTCTTTTTTCTATTCCTTTCTCTCCCCGAAGCATGGACAGGAGTGGAAGGAAGGGGAGGGGAGGGACGGGGGAGGAAGGGAAACGAGACTACAGAAAGTAAAAGTACAGGACAGACGAGGGGCGTGGATAGAATAGAGGAGAGAGGCGGGAATAAGAGAGAGGGGTGAAGGAGAGCAGAGGAAAGTGGAGAGGGTAAAGGAGGGTGATGGAAAGCAGGAGGAAAGAGGTAAGGGGTGGCAGTGGGGGGTTAACCAGCGGGGTAATGTAGTGAGGAGAAAATTTTTGCTCAAGTCATTACCGTTACAACAACAACCTGGCTACTCCGCCATGGACTCCCCCTCTAACCCCCTCTCTTTCAATCTCTTTCGACTACCTTGCCAAAAATACCCTTTCCTTTTGAAAACAATGTTTATTTTTTCATAATTTAAACATCTTTGTCATACATTTTTTTTCCCGCGAAATCATTTTCAAAATGTGGAAAAAACAAAAATCTAAATTCCCTTATACTAAAAAAAACTCCCCCTCCACCCTCACCCTCACCCCCACCCCCACCCCAGGCATAAAACGCACCCAATAGCCGAGGAAACCATCTATAATCTCAAATTCATTCGCAACTCGAGGCAGCTGAAACACGAATTACCTGCTGGCGATGGGGGAGGGGAAGGGGACAAGGGGGAGGGGGGGGCAGGGCGGAGGGGGACGGGAGGACCACACAAGCAGCACCATCTCTCACCCACAATGCCTTCACGATAACACCCGCGTCACGTGACAGACAACAGCTGATCACGGAAGCGAGGGGAAATTGTGCGTACTTCCCTTTTAATGAGCTGGTTGTGGGGGAAGGGGGTTGTGTGCGTGCGTGTGTATGAGTATTCATGAGCTAGCATGCGGGTATGCGTGGGTGTGGGGTCATGTGTATTTGTGTACGAGTACCTGTGTGCGTAAAGGTATAATCTGTACCCGCTACCTGGAACACAGCTAAGGTGTACTTTAGACTGTGACAAATGCGCATGAGAATACCGAATTACTTGCAGCAGTAATACAGTGGACATCTATCTTGGGTGTGCTGAATATACGCACAGTAAAGACAGTGATAAAGTCACAGAAAGAATGAATGCCCAATGACAAAAAATGCCAACATCCATGTAGACTGTCACAAAAGAAGACATAAAGAAAAGAGAAGAAAAAAGAACGGAAACAAAAAAAATGAGAAAAACAGGATAATGAAAATAAATACATAAATGAAAGAAAAGAAATGGCAAAAAAAAACACGAAAAGAAAAGAATGTAAGGGAAATGAACAAAAAAAAAAAAAAATATATATATATAAATAAAAAGTAGAATAAAAAGAAAAACAAGACAGTCCACGAATCACCTTCGTCATAAAAAAAAACTATCAGATTAGCTCCAACCTCTGCTCCTGTCACATCCCCCTCCTCACCTCTCTCCTCCCTTCCTTCATTTCCCTTCTCAGACTCTCCCTCTTCCTTACTCCTACTCCCCCCACTACTATCCCCCCTTCCCCCTCACCCCCGCTCCCACCCGCAACTCTCCGTCACGCCAAAGCAAAGTAGGATATTCCCCGCACGGAACGGCGCTATCCCCTTGAAATCGGGAACCACTACGAGAATTAGCAAGCACCTCACTGTTAAAGAAAAAAGGAGAGAGAGGCAGAGACAGAGAGAGAGGGGGGGAAAGAGAGAGAGGGAAAGAGAGAGAGGGAAAGAGAGAGAGAGAGAGAGAGAGAGAGAGAGAGAGAGAGAGAGAGAGAGAGAGAGAGAGAGAGAGAGAGAGAGAGAGAGAGAGAGAGAGAGAGAGAGAGAGAGAGAGAGAGAGAGAGAGAGAGAGAGAGAGAGAGGAGAGAGAGAGAGAGGGAAAGAGAGAGAGAGAGAGAGAGAGAGAGAGAGAGAGAGAGAGAGAGAGAGAGAGAGAGAGAGAGAGAGAGAGAGAGAGAGAGAGAGAGAGAGAGAGAGAGAGAGAGAGAGAGAGAGAGAGAGAGAGAGAGAGAGAGAGAGAGAGAGGGAATGAGAGAGAGAGGGAGGGAATGAGAGAGAGAGGGAGGGAATGAGAGAGAGAGGGAGGGAATGAGAGAGAGAGGGAGGGAATGAGAGAGAGAGAGAGAGAATGAGAGAGAGAGAGAGAGAGAGAGAGAGAGAGAGAGAGAGAGAGAGAGGGAGAGAGAGAGAGAGAGAGAGAGAGAGAGAGAGAGAGAGAGAGAGAGAGAGAGAGAGAGAGAGAGAGAGAGAGAGAGAGAGAGAGAGAGAGAGAGCGAGAGAGAGAGAAGTAGCCAACTACCATTATAGAGCTCTAGTGTCCCCGAATAGAAGACCAGCGCAACAAGAAAGAACCAAATCAACAACAAACAAACAAACAAACGGAGACAAGAAAAGTCCACGACGCAGACACCTACCTATGTGCCTGTCCTATCCCTTCCAATATCCCTGAAACCCGCCCACCTCTTTAGA
>BOPN01000799.1:303666-318666 GCA_017312705.2 Penaeus japonicus
ATGAAGCGAGTGCTTAAGAGTCCCCCTCCCTCAGCGTCTCCTCAAGAGTTGGAATTCTCGCTGGCCTCGGAGAGCGACGCCTATTTGCATACGAGTCCCCTGACCTTTATCGGCTTTAGTACTACACGCACACATACAAATATCCGTGCATGCATACATGCTCGCACACACATACACACAAACACACAAGCATGTACCTGCAAGCATGGACACAGACATAAACATATGTATTAACACACACACACACACACACACACACACACACACACACACACACACACACACACATACACACACACACACTAACACACCCGTGTGCGCATATATAATGCTTTTAGACACAACATCGCATATACAATA
The DNA here is from genome assembly GCA_017312705.2 of Penaeus japonicus. Taxonomy (NCBI): domain Eukaryota; kingdom Metazoa; phylum Arthropoda; class Malacostraca; order Decapoda; family Penaeidae; genus Penaeus; species Penaeus japonicus. Next base: position 304,027 of record BOPN01000799.1, read on the forward strand.
CAAACACCTACATACCCGGTACATAAATAACCTCCTCCGGCCTATATACACTCACACACACACACGCAGATATGCAAACACACACACACACACACACACACACACACACACACACACACACACACACACACACACACACACACACACACACACACACACACACACACACACACACACACACACACACACACACACACACACACACACACACACACACACACACACACACACACACACACACACACACACACACACTCACACACACACACGCAGATATGCGCGCGCACACACAGACACAGACACAGACACAGACACAGACACAGACACAGACACAGACACAGACACAGACACAGACACAGACACAGACACAGACACAGACACAGACACAGACACAGACACAGACACAGACACAGACACAGACACAGACACACACGCACACGCACACGCACACGCACACGCACACACACACACACACATACACACACACACACACACACACACACACACACACACACACACACACACACACACACACACACACACACACACACACACACACACACACACACACACACACACACACACAGTATACTGTTGAAGGTTCCGAGGTCACTCCCCACCTGTCTGCTGTCTCGGCGCTGCGTCGACAAGGTTTCTCGTTCTCCCCTTACGAGACAAATACTTTATAAAGGGAACAGTTGCCAAAAGAAACTCCAGAGCCTAAACAAATCATTAACAAACAAATGGTAAGAGAGATAAAGAGGAATATAAATACATCCATGAAGAAATCGGAAAATAAATAAAGTGATGGATATCGCTTTCAAAAAGTTAGGCCCTTCCATCATGCACAGAGAGGGTGTTGGGTAAGAGTGAAGAGGTGGGTGTGTAAGGATGACGAGGGAGTCGGGAGAGAAGAGAGGAGGGAGGGAGTGAGTGAGTGAGGGAGTGAGGGAGTGAGGGAGGGAGGAAGGGAGGGAGAACGAGTAAGAGAGGGAGCGGGAAAGGAAGAGAGGGAGGGAGAGAACGAGAACGAGAGAGAGAGAGATTAGAGAGAGAGTAGAGAGAGAGAGAGAGAGAGAGAGAGAGAGAGAGAGAGAGAGAGAGAGAGAGTGAGGGAGAGAAAGAGAGAGAGAGAGAGAGGGAGAGAGAGAGAGAGAGAGAGAGAGAGAGAGAGAGAGAGAGAGAGAGAGTGTGTGTGTGTGTGTGTAAGAGAGAGAGAGAGAGAGAGAGAGAGAGAGAGAGAGAGAGAGAGAGAGAGAGAGAGAGAGAGAGAGAGAGTGTGTAAGAGAGAAAGAGAGTAAGAGAGAGAGAGAGGGGGGGAGGGAGTGAGCGCAAGCGGGACACATATTCACGGACGACCGAAGGGTTCACGTTTCGCCACAGATGAGAAGCCAACAGTATAGCCTTTGTCTACCCATGTCCCGTTTGGGAAAGGACGAAAGGGAAGGAGAGAGAGAGGGGAGGAAGGGGGAAGATGGGAGGGCGAAAGGGAAGGGAAGGCAGGGTTTTTGAGGGAAGAAGAGGAGGACAAGGACGAGGAGAAGAAGGAAGTGGAGGAGTAGGAAGGAGAGTGAGGAGAAAGTATAGATGAAGGAGAAAGTGAAAAAGAAAAAGGAGATGAGGATGAGGAGAAAAGGCCGGAGGAGTAAGAAGAGCAAGAGGCAAGCAAGGATGAGGGAGGGAGGAGGGGAGGAGGGGAGGAGGGGAGGAGGAGGGAGCAATGAGATAGTTGGCCCCGTTTCAGCCTCCGCCTGTCAACTCCTCCAGGCCGATATCTCCCGCACAATGAGGTCCCTTTTTTATTTTTCTATTTTTTCTAAACTCCTTCATTCCGGGACGCCTCTTTACCTGGCCGAGCCTCCTCCAGGCCCCGACAACGCCTCGGAACGTCAACAACGAGAGAGAAAAATGCACCATTCATTGCCGAGCACAAGCACTCCACTCAGCTCTGAATACACACTCCGCGCCTCGCACAATGCCCACTTTTCTGACGTTGGGGACGGAAAAAAAGAGAGAAAAGAAAAGAAAAATATCTCACACATTAAGTCCCCTCTTCTCTGTAACACAAGTAATGGATGCGTATGTAACGACATTCATCTATGTGCATAGAAAAAATTATAATATATATGATAATAAGGTCTATATTACTTCAAATTGTATTCCCACACTACAAATAACTAATCCTAATTTTTCTGAAAATAAATGAGATCAAAATCATTTCTGCAATGGAAACCACGCAGGTGCCAGTAGCAACGTCTATAAATTCAGCATATCAAAACATCCACACACACCAAAGCAAGCATGCACACACATTCACCAATCCACATCCACATCAACACAAGAGCCCCGTCTAAGGAGATCTATACACACAAAGCATGCACTTTAAAAAAAAGACATCGGGGGCATGTTCAAGATATCAAAGTAAGTCTTTCAAGATATCAAAGTAATTCCGCTATTGAATATCCCTTTCCAGTTACAACGCACCATGAAAAGAAAGAATAAATCGAAAGAAAAACAAAACAATCTTTAGAATAATAATCCTCCATATGTAAACCCATTCTTTTCAAGAGCCGCAGTTGATGAAACACCTTTGATGTTGCAAGGGTACGTAAAACGCGCTGCGCCTTCCGACTCCACAAGAGACATGCCCGACAATGGGCCTGGGCTTGGAGTCGACTCGGTCTTCTTCCATCGAGGATAGAAGGCTTCCCGAGGAGGAGGAGGAGGAGGGGGAGGAGCAGGGAGGAGGAGGAAAAGGACGAGGAGGAGGAGGAGGAGGAGGAGGAGTGCGAGGAGGAGGAGGAGTGGGAGGAGGAGGGGGAGGAGGAGGAGGAGGGGGGAGGGGAGGAGGAGGGGGAGGGGGAGGGGGAGGAGGAGGAGGAGGAAGAAGAGGGGGAGGGAGAGGAAAAAGATGGGAATGGGGAGGGAGAGGGAGAGGGAGAGGGAGAGGGAGAGGGGGAGGAGGAGAAGGAGGAAAAAAATGGGAATGGGAATGGGGAGGAGGAAGGAGAGGTGGAAAGGAGGAAGAGAAGGAGAGGTGAAAAGGAGGATGAGAAGGAAGAATGGTGATGGGGAGAAGGGGGTGATGAGATGGTGAGAGAAAGGAAGAGAAGGTAAGGAGGGGGTTGGTGGAAGGAGGAAGGGGGGGAAGGGAGGATAAGGATAGAGAAGGGCGACAAGGAGGGGGAGAGGAGGAAGAGGAGAGGGATGTAGAAAGCAGATGGAAGAAAAGCTGCAAAGGAACGAGAAAAGGTAAAAAACTAAGAGGAAATGAAGAAGAGGAAGAAGAGGAAGAGGGCCATGCAAATGAAAAAAAATATATATGGAGAAGAAAAACAAATAAAGACAAAAAATACGTGGGATAAAAAAAAAACGTTCAAAATCATCCATTTAATCTGACTCGAAATCACTAAATGTCTACAAATTGAGTAACGTTTTAAAGCCGGCCAGTCCGTTATAATGGAGCGTAACTTTTAGCTCTTTTTTTCATACTGCCATCCATCCCGTTAGCAACGAGGAATCCGCTTGACTAGGCCGTTCCGCTCCTCGTCCACGCGCCAACCAACGACAGCAGCAACGACAACAAAGCCTCAACTACCACGATATAGAGCAACACCCATGAAATCTGGCCAAATCCATTACAGTTCTGACCTCCTCCCCCGCCTTCTCCCTCCTCATCCCTCCTCTCTTCTACTCCCTCCCCATCCCTCCCCTCCTCCTTCTCCCTCTCTATACCTCTCTTCTTCCTCCACCTCGTTCTCCCTCCCTATCCCTCCCCTCCCCTCCATATCCTCCGTCTCCCTCCCCATCCCTCCTCTCTTCTCCCTCCCCCTCCCCCTCCCTCCCCCACTTCTTGCACTATAAGCCCGAGCTAAATCCCGGTTAGCTAATGCTCTTCAACCATTCGGGCGAAATCTATTTTAACCTGGTTTTAATGGAAGGGAGTGGAGATGTAGCACGTTTCCCTCCTCCCCGCCGCCTCCTTCCCTCCCTGGCCCTTCTTCTACCCAATCTCCCCTTTTCTTCCATCCCCCATCTTCCCCTCCGTCCCCTGTGGACAATAACACCAGCTGTTCTGGCGATGGAGGAGGCTGTGTCGGTGTGCACGGGGATTGTGGGCGTGGGGGCATTTGCTTCCACTTGGCATCAGTCCCCTTTACTGTTTCACTTACTTATCGACTGCCGAGATGAGTGATGGCTTCGTGGGACTACCTGAAATCTCAGTAAGACTTAAATCTTGCCTTGTCTCATTCTTTTTCTCTATGCCTTTCTCTGTCACGTTGATCTCCTTCTCCTTCTATCTTCCTTTCTCTTTCTCTTTCTATCAAGCAAGCACACATGCACGCACGCCCACGTACACACCCACACACCCACCCACACACACACACACACACACACACACACACACACACACATCCACACACACGCACGCACGAGTACAAGCACGCATGCGCACGCACATACATACAAGAACACATGCATCTCCTGCCCCTCACCCTCACCCAAGCACACGTAATCCACGAATAACATCCCACCCCCATACACACACATACTCACCTACAGCACACGCGCACGCACACGAGCACGGGGTGGCGTGGTCTCCCCTCGGCAGAAACTTTTCTCATATCAAGCCGATGTCTCACCCGTGGGCGGGCCTCGGAAGGCAGCATCCATTCCTCTCCAGATGACCGCAATCATGATCAATATAAGCAACAGAACCGGGTCTCATATTTCTCGCGTCAACTCAACTTCGAAAGCAAACGAGACGTGAATTCGCCGTTCGTAATGCAAAAAAAAAGAGAATGAAAATAAAATAATAACAATAAAATAAAATAAGAGGAAAGTTTGGGTAATATATTTTTTTTATAATCGATAGGAAAAAAAATAAAATTTAGGAAAAAAAAATAAAAAAAGAAGGGATGAGAAGAAAAAGAAGTTGCTGCCGGCAAAAAAACTTCGGGTCACCAAACAAGCAAATAAGTTTCTCTCCTCGTTTTCCCCAGGGCGGGGGGGCTCTTGTGAGGGGGGGTGGATCGAAAACCGGGGTGGGGGGGGGGGGAGAAAGCTGGAAAAGAAAGGTAGAAAACAGAAGGGATGGGGAGGGGGAGGGAGAAGTGAAGGACAGGGAAACAGAAAAAAAATCACACGGAGGAGAGGAGAGAAAGAAGAGGGAGAAGGCACTAATGAAGGACAAAAAAGACGAAAAACATGGAATGAAAGTAAGAAATAAAACTAGACCAAAGAGTAAAGCAAAAGAAAAGGAAAATTACTAGACGGTTATCCACCTTCACTCCCTCCCTCCTTCCCCCCTCCCCCTTCCCTATTTCCCCTGGGGGCCTCAGGAGGGCCTCCGAAGGAACCAGCCCGAGCGGCGGCGGATGGAACAGGGAAAGCGAAGGAGGAAATGAGGGGATGCCTCGGAAGACCAAGGCCTCGGGGAACAAGAGGAAGGAGGGAGAGAGGAGGGAGGAGAGATGGGGAAGGAAGGGAGGAAGATAGAGAGAAAGTAAAAAAAAGAGATTGAGAGAAAGAGAAAAGAAGATAAGGAGAGGCGAGAGAGAAAAAGACAAGGAGAAGGAGGGGGAGAAGAAGGGAGGGAGGGAAGGGAAGAGGGAAGGAAGGAGAGAAGGAGGGAGGGAGGGAGGGAGGGAGGGAGGGAGGGGAAAAGGAAGGAAGGAAGCTAAAGACAGATAAAGAGAGGCGAAAGAATAAAAAAGACAAGGAGAAGGAGGGGGAGAAGAAGGGAGGGAAGGAGGGGAAGAGGGAAGGAAGGAAGGAAGGAGGGAGGGAAAAAGGAAGGAAGGAGGGAGGGAAAAAGGAAGGAAGGAGGAAGAGAGAGAGAGAGAGAGAGAGAGAGAGAGAGAGAGAGAGAGAGAGAGAGAGAGAGAGAGAGAGAGAGAGAGAGAGAGAGAGAGAGAGAGAGAGAGAGGAAAGAGGGATAATCCGCGACGCCTTCTCTTGGAACACATCTGACAAATTGGTTTGTCAAATGAACAGACTTTGTGGGTTCTGAGGAAGTGGAGGAGGAGGAGGAGGAGGAGGAGGAGGAGGAGGAGGAAGAAGAGGAGGACGGGAGAGGAGCTGGAAGAGGAGAAGGAGGATGTGGAGGAAGAAGAGGATGAGATGGAGGAGGAGTAGCAGGAAGAGGAAGAAATGGGAATAGGAGTAGGAGGAAGTGAAAGGGGGAATAAGCGGCGGTCATGGGGAGTGGTGCTGGTAGTTGCAGAGGTTATAATAGTTGAGGAAAAGGAGGAATATAGAAGCGAAGAAGAGAGAGAGAGAGAGGCAATATACACAAGAGGGAATAGGAAAGAAAACGGACTGCTAAGAACAATGGTATTTGAAAATGATTATAAAAAAATCTTACATGGTGGTTGTGGGTGATGAAAGGGTGGGAATAAGCTCAGGATTGCTTTTAATGTTGCTAATTGCTTTGATGTGGAGAAAGGGTGGGAGGGGAGGCGGAGGAGCAAAAGAAGAGGGGGAGGGCGAGGGCGAGGAGGTTGAGGATGAGAAGGGAAGGAGGGGAAGAGGGGAGAAGGAGGAGGAGGAGGAGGAGGAGGAGGAGGAGGAGGAGGAGGAGGAAGAGGAGGACGAGGGGGAGGAGATAAAGAAGGAAGAGGAAGAGGAGGAGGAGGAGGAGGGGGAGAAGGGCGAGAAATGGGAGGAGGTAGAGAAGAAGGGGAAGACGGAGAAGAAGGAGTAGGAAGAAGCGAAGGAAGAGGAAATAGAGGAGAGGAGAGGAGAGAGGGGAGGAGAGGAGAGGAGAGGAGAGGAGGAAGAGCCGACGACGAGGGATACGGGATAACGACAAAGAAGAGGGGGGGGTATAAGCGAGATAAGAGGATGAGGGAAGAGGGGGGGGGGGGGGGAGAGAGAGAGAGAGAGAGAGAGAGAGAGAGAGAGAGAGAGAGAGAGAGAGAGAGAGAGAGAGAGAGAGAGAGAGAGAGAGAGAGAGAGAGAGAACGAGAGAGAGAGAACGAGAGAGAGAGAGAGAGAGAGAGAGAGAGAGAGAGAGAGAGAGAGAGAGAGAGAGAGAGAGAGAGAGAGAGAGAGAGAGAGGGAGAGAGAGAGAGAGAGAGAGAGAGAGAGAGAGAGAGAGAGAGAGAGAGAGAGAGAGTTAACATAAGAAACGTATGAAGAATCAGATTCGTAAAAATATAAAGGGGAAAGGAGAAAAGATTGCCGACAAAAGAAAAACAGATTCTCAAAAAGTATACTACTTTTACTCAAATCACGACTCTCTCTCTCTCTCTCTCTCTCTCTCTCTCTCTCTCTCTCTCTCTCTCTCTCTCTCTCTCTCTCTCTCTCTCTCTCTCTCTCTCTCTCTCTCTCTCTCTCTCTCTCTCTCTCTCTCTCTCTCTCTCTCTCTCTCTCTCTCTCTTTCTCTTTCTCTCTCTCTCTCTCTTTCTTTCTCTCTCTCTCTCTCTCTCTCTCTCTCTCTCTCTCTCTCTCTCTCCTCTCTCTCTCTCTCTCTCTCTCTCTCTCTCTCTCTCTCTCTCTCTCTCTCTCTCTCTCTCTCTCTCTCTCTCTCTCTCTCTCTTTCTCTCACTCACTCTCGCTCTCTCTTTCCCTCTCTTGCTCTCTCTCCCTCTTTCCCTCTCTCTCCTTCTTTACACTTCTAGCTCCCTCTTTACACCTCTCACTCTCTCTTTACACCTCTCTCTCCCTCTTATAACCTCTCTCTCCCTCTCCCTCCCTCTCCCCCCTTCTCTCTCCCTCTCCCCCCTTCTCCCTCCCTCCCTCTTTTCCTATCCCTTCCCCCACCCATCTCCCCTCTCCTCTCCCTTTCCCTATCTCTTTCCCTCTTCCTCACTGAGATTGAAAGAACAGTCTAGAGCATTTTTCCGTCACTAAAGAAATCGGTTTTGGAAGAGCAACACGGGAAGAAGAGAAGAAAGGAGGATAGAAGAGAGGGGATGCACAGGAAGGAGGGGGGTGCTGGGAAGGTGGACAGGGGGTAAGGGGTGTAGCTGGTGGCTAGCGAAGAGAGAGGAGGGAGGGGGACGGGGGAGGAAGAGAGGAAGAGAAGAAGAGAGGAAGGCCTTCACAAAACTCTTGTAAAGTTTCACATGGAGTCGAGTATTACAGAAACAGAATTTAGGAGGAAACAATGGTATCCTCGAGAACAATGTCGGAGGATGAGACGAGATGCTCTCTCTATCTCTCTCTCTCTCTCTCTCTCTCTCATTCTCTCTCTCTCTCTCTCTCTCTCTCTCTCTCTCTCTCTCTCTCTCTCTCTCTTTCTCTCTTTCTCTCTCTCTTTCTCTCTCTCTTTCTCTCTCTCTTTATCCTTCTCTTCCTTTTCTTCCTTCTCTTTCTATCTCATTCCCCTTCTCTTTCTCTCTCCTTCTCCTTCTCCTTCTCCTTCTCCTTCTCATTCTCTTTCTCCTCTTTCTCTCTCTTTCTCCTTCTCTCTCTCTCGATCTCCTTCTCTCTCTCTCTTTCTCCTTCTCTTTCTCCCTCTTCCTCTCTCTCTCCTTCCCTCAACCGTCTCCTATCCTCTCTGCTCATTACTTCGCCATCCCGCCAGCCAAAGGCAGAGAATTACCGCTACTGGCAGGAGGATTTGTCATAGACTCGGAGCAGAACGACAGCGGACAGCGGTTAGCCATCAATAACACAGGCGAGCTCGGCCCTTTTCCTTCTTCTCTGTCGACTGGTGACTTAGGATGTTTAAGGAACCCTGCTTAGCCGGGGGATAGGGATAGGGAGAGGGGAGAGGGGAGGGGAGAGGAGAGGGGAGAGGAAGAGGATAGGGGAGAGGGAGGGAAGAGGAGAAGAGAGGGGACAGGGAGGGAAGAGGAGAGGAGAGGGGAGAGGGATAGGAGAGGGGAAGAAAGAGACAAGAGGGAGAAGAGAAGGAAAGAAAAGGGGGGAGGGAGAAGAAATAAATTGTGAGAGGACAGGGGAGAAGAGGAAAGGAAGGAAAGAAAGAGGGGGTGAGAGGGGTAAGAGAGTGAGAGTGAGAGTCCGAGAAAGCGAGAGAGAGAGAGAGAGAGAGAGAGAGAGAGAGAGAGAGAGAGAGAGAGAGAGAGAGAGAGAGAGAGAGAGAGAGAGAGAGAGAGAGAGAGACGATAAAATAACAAGAACATTGTAGGAGCGTTGCAAGCAAAGGCAAGCAAAATACTTACGATTCATGCACGCGGATAAAATAAACAGCGCGCGATTCAGCTCGGCAATTAAGATCATGCAAAACACACCTGAAAAAGAAAGAAAAAAATATTTAAATAAAGCTAAAAGGAACAAGTTCCGGGATTCTTACTCTTGAAATATTTTTCTTTTATTAACGTTATCGTCTTGCCATCAAAGAAAAGTATTAGGAATTCTATGTTTATTTTGGAGGAGGGGGAGGAGGGGGAGGAGGGAGAGGAGGGGAGGGGGGGAGGGAGAGGAGGTAGAGGAGAAGCACGAGAAGGAGGAGGAGGAGGAGAAGCAGGGGAAAGAGGAGGAGTAGGAGGAGGAGGAGGAGCAGGGGAAGAAGAAGGAGGAGGAGGAGGAAGAGGAGTACAAGGGAGGTAGATGGGGAAGAGTGGGAGACGGGAAGTGAAGGGAGTGAGGAGGAAGAGAACAGCAGAAAAAGAGAAGAAGGGAAGGGAAGAAGGATAGAAGAAAAGGGAAAATTATGTCTATATACCATGTACGTGTGTGTGAGTGTGTGTGTGAGTGTGTGTGAGTGTGTGTGAGTGTGTGTGTGTGTGTGTGTGTGTGTGTGTGTGTGTGTGTGTGTGTGTGTGTGTGTGTGTGTGTGTGTGTGAGTGAGTTCGAGTGAGTTCAAGTGAGTTCGAGTGAGTGAGTGCATAAGTTCGAGTGAGTGTTTGTGTGTGTTAATTACTCATTTTCTTGTTTCTTTATGCGCCTATCTACACCTATCTATCTATCTAATTAAAAAATATTTTGACCGACGATTTCAATGACGCGACGCAATCAAAACACGGTGGAAGAAAATTGGTTGTTTGGTTCTTTTCTGGTTTTGATTGAATTCTATTTATATCAAAGGATATTACTTTATCACAGATTTAGTCTCGTACTAATATGATAATCATTAACGAGACGAAAAATGAAGCACAGAATAAGAAATAACAAAGTTTAGGGATAAGACCGAAACAACAATAACAATTAAGAAGACAGCAAAGGTAGAAAACAAATCAAATCAATCTCCGGCACTGGTTGTTGCGCGTACCCAGTAACGGAAAAAAATAACACTGTACTTTCTCCAGACCGCAGGACTCCTATCCGGGAAAAAAATGTAACATACTGTCCTTATCCTCTCAGATATTCGAAGGAAATATTAGTTATAAGATGTTATGAGAGATAATTTCAATGACGGGAAGTATGATGGGAAGGAACTGGTTGTCTGTCTGGGTGTCTGTCTGTCTGTCTGTCTGTGCGTCTGTCTGTCTGTCTGTGTGTGTGTGTGTGTGTCTGTCTGTCTGTCTTTTGTGTTAATTTCGTTTTGCTTGTTTGGCATTATGCTTAGTTTCGATATCTTTATATTACTATTAAATGTAACGTGATATTCCTTTAATTTGAGAATGTTTAACAATGCTAATATTACGAAATTACCCCTCCTTAAAAAGGGGGGGAGAACAGAAACCCGACGCCATGTTTGTGACGTCATCATTGTAGTTTCGCTTTGATCATAAACTTTCAGTTGTATTTTGGGCTCGTTTGGTGACTGAATTCGGCGCTAGGTGAGGTTGGTGGAAAATGTGCAACTATGATAGTGGCTTCAATTGCAGTTCTCCTCATGGTCGCTGCACTCACTCCCACACCTTACGCTTCCTACTCCCCTTCGTTCTTTTTTCCTTTCTTTCTCTTCTCTTTTTCCTCTTTTTATCTCTCTTCCCTTCCCCCTTCTCTTCCTCCTCCCTCCTCTCCTCTTCTCTCCTCTCCTCTCCTCCTGCTCATCATCCTCGTCGTTTTTGTTATCGCCAACATCACCATCTTCATCTTGCTATCTTAATCCTTGCCCTCCCTCCCTGCCCCCTTCTGTTTTTATACTCCTCCTCATCCTTTCCCTTCTTTTGCTCTCCTTCTCCTCTCCCCTCCTCCTCCTCCTCCCACCCCCAGCTTTTCCTCTCCCCCCTCATCCCCCCAGCGGCTCTTCCTCCCTTCCCCCTCCGCCCCTTCGCGTGTCGAACTATAAAGCATGTAATTATTATCAGGGCAAATAATGCGAGCACCTACAAACCGTTTCCTCCTCTCCCCTCCCCCACCTTTCCTCCTCCGCGGACCCTTTAAGACAACGGAATTAATTAAGAGATTAATTAAGAGATAAAAAAAGGGTTTCGCAGCGCCGACAATAGAGGACTTGGGGGAGCATCTTCCTCCTCCCTCCCGCTCTTCCTCCATCCCTCCCTCCCCCCCTTAGAAAAAAAAACACGCAGAAGCGACAGCCACTCCAGGGTTCCACTGCAGAGACGTGTGAAGCAAATAATTAACTAAACGCAGTCATTTTCGAGGAGGGAGAGGGGGTTAATGGGTAGGACGGGGAGATAGGAGCGGGGGAAGAAAGGCCGAAGGAAGGAGTACAGGGAGAATTACTGGGGGAAGAGGGAGAAGTGGGGTACGAAAAGAGGGAGGGGAAAGGGAGAAGGGGCAGGGGGGTGAGATAGAAGAAGTGAGTCGAAGGGGCGAAGTGGGGAGGAAAATGCTCCTAACCACCTCCTATTATGGGTCACTTGCTAAAGTGTTCATTGTCAAGCTTATACGAGACAAAAAAAAGAAAAAGAAAAGAACCAAAATCACAAATTTCACGTGCCAACCCTGATCACCCGCTAGATGTTTGATCTTTCCTCAACAGAATTTTAGCATAACTAACATCATCTTATTCTTATTCTTATTGTCTTATTCTATTAGGCTTAGTTGTAGTGATACGTTTTACTATCTTGTTCATTATTCCGCAAGATCACGTTGTCCATTTTCTGACAAATGAGTTGGTGGAGTAGGCCTATACGCAGGAAAATGACAGAAGTTCCAGCAAATCTATTAAGGCCTACCCGAAGTTTTAGCATACTTCTTAATGGCGTTTTCGAAATACTTGGTCTTTAGTACTATGCGATGTTTAACAGTCTATTCTATTAGCTCTATTGAAAATACTAATACCTGAAACCTAGAACCATTCTAATGAACATAATGTAAAAAATGAAATTCAAGCAATACTCACAAGAGAACAAAAATAAAACAACGAAAAAGAATAAACATATAACAGCAAACGAAGAAACAAACAAAATATATAAAAGAGTAGGACTCCCAAACCACCATGCCTCTATCCCCCCCCTGCCCCACTCCCAGCTTTCTTCACGAGCGACAGTGAGGACCAAGAGTGCCACGTCGCGTCCGGCAGTGGTCTGACTGTCAATCGGGAGGTGATGACAGCTGGCAAGACCCGGCGCCCAGGATCAGGTGTCACGCAGAAGACACTCGCACACACACACACACACACACACACACACACACACACACACACACACACAGAGCATCTTTAAAATTCCTATTTTTGTCTTCATATTTTCCCTCTCTCTCTTTCTCTCCTTCTTTCTCTCTTTCTCTCCTTCTTTCTCTCTCCCTCTCTCATATATCCATACTTATCTCCCTTTCTCCCGCCCCCTCTTGTGACTCAACCTCCCCTCCCTCCGCTATGACTGGCCAACGACCCAGGGAAAGGGTAAAGAGAGAGAGAGAGACGTGAATGTGGGGTGTCTTTGAGAGAAGGGTGATGGGCTGATTGCTGGGGCGGTGGGGGAGAGGGGTAAGGGTGATGAGGACAGAGGGAGGAGAGAAGGGAGATGGAGTTAGGAGAAAGGAGGACAGAGTAGGAAGGGGTGGAGAGGGCAGAGGGGGTTAGGGTGTAGAGGAGAGAAGGGGGAGAGACGGAGGGTGAGGAGGAGAAAAGGGAGAGAGGTGGAGGATAAGGAGGACAGAGGGGGAGTGAGGGGGGAGGGTATGGAGAACAGGAAGAGTGGGGGGGGGGGGGCAGAGAACGGAGGGGGAGGAGGAGAGAAGGCAAAGGGTTAAGTGCGAAGAGAAGAGAGAGGGGGAGTGCGGTTGGGTGGGAAGACGTTGATAGGGTGATAAGTGTGAAACAGGGGGAGAGTTCAAAATAAGAAAAATAATGTAAAATACAAGAAAAAAAAACAAATTAAAGTGCATATGAAAAAGAAGACGTAAAATCAAAATAAGAAAATGAAAGTGGAAAACACACAAAGTAATAACTGCCAGGCCACTTTGAGTTGCAAGAAGTGTGAGTAAGAGATAGGGTTAGGGTGTACCATCATGCAAGCGACAACCATCAGATAATGGTTCATTACAGTCAATCAAATGGGGTCCATCTCTTAACCCCTTTCAACAGCAGGTCACCCTTGTCGCTACGCATAGTCTTTCCTTCTTTGCGAAATGTTAAAGGCAAGAAACACTTCCACATTCCCGAATATTCGCAAGCTTATCTACCATTAGTCTTAGAAAGGGGTGTGTCCTTCACCACTCTCCTCCATTCAGTAACTCTTAAACGCAATCATTATTTAGTTCTTTATTACTCTTTCCATCTTATACCTTTATCTCCCTTTCCTTTCGAAGTCTCTCTGTGTCTCCTCGTGTTTCTTTCTTCGGCATTCTCTCTCTCTCTCTCTCTCTCTCTCTCTCTCTCTCTCTCTCTCTCTCTCTCTCTCTCTCTCTCTCTCACACACACACACACACACACACACACCAAAACAACACGGCCGGGGGATCTCTGCTTCTGCCCGCTGGCCGACACGCCACCCCATCCTTATACATCTTTCAGAGGCCAAGAACAACAACCATTCCTTTCTCTCTCTCTATCTCTCTCACCTTCTTTCTCTTTATTTTATTATTTTTCTCTTCCTCCCTCTACCTTCCCTCCCCGTCCCCTTCCTCCTTCCCCCCTTTTCCCTTCCCTTCACCATTCCACTCTACCAGTCCCTCCCTCCTCCCTCCCTATCCCCGTCCCCTTCCCCTCCCCTCCACGATATCAGTTCAAGCAACCGGGGGAATAAGGGAAGAATAAAAAGATAAGTAAAGAAGAATGGCGAGGGGGAGAAGCGGAGAGAGGAAGTGGGCGGGAAAGTGGGTGGGGGGGGGTGAGGGGGTAGGATATAAGTGAGTGTTCAAAAAGAGCAGAAATAACGAGGGTGAAAGGAGGGAGGCGAGAACAGAGAAGGATAATGAAGGGAGGGAGACAGGGGGAGGGGAAAAAAGAGAGAAGAGGGAGAGAAAAAGAAAGGAAAGGAGAGAATAGGAAGAGGGAGGAGGAAAGAGAAAGGATAAGAGGAGAAAGAAGGAAAGGGAGAAAATAAGAAGAGGAAGTAGGAAAGGGAGAAGATAAGATGAAAAGGGGGAATTGGGGGAGAAGATGAGGAAAAAGGAAAGGAAGAGGATAAGAAGAGGAAGGGGGAGGGGCGAGGTGGCGGAGGCGTCGGGTAATTGGCGCAGAATTCGTGGCTCAGCAGAGTTCGCGTTCTCGACTAATGAGGACGCTCGGCAGACACACGGAGAGGGGGAGAAAGGAGGAGAAGAGGGAAGGAGGGAGGGGGAGAAGGGAGGGGAAGAGGGAAGGAGGGAGGGGGAGAAGGGAGGGGGAGAGGGAAGGAGGGAGGGGGAGAAGGGAGGGGAAGAGGGAAG
>BOPN01000799.1:323666-328666 GCA_017312705.2 Penaeus japonicus
CTCCTTACCTCCCTCCGCCCGCACCGACATCGCACCGCCACAGCGCTCGGCGGCGACACTGCCAAATTTGTCTTTATCCTGTAAAAGCGTCTCCATATCGACACCATTATCTCTTCATCGGAAAACGGGGGCGTTTCTGGAGAGCTTCTGTATCCTCCGTTTCTTCCGCTTGCTCCTCTCCCACCTCCTACCCTCCCTCCCTCCCTCCCCCCTTTCTCCTCCTCCTCCCTCTCTATGCCCTCTCTCCCTTCCTCCTTCCCTGGCTCCCTCCCTCCCTCCCTTCCCACTCCTGCCTCTTCCCGTGGCGGCAAACTTTCTCCCAATGTGAAGACGTTCGGCACCTCTGCAAAGTGCGAACATCTGGCAACGTCGCAAACCCGACTGACTTACACACTTATTCTCTGTCTGTCTCTCTCTCTCCAGGTTTGTCTGTCTAGTCTGTCTGTTTTTTTATACATGTCCTTGTTCATCTGATTACATGTTCATCTTTCTTTCCCGATTGTGCATACTTTTATAACTGTATATATGACTTATCTCTGTAACCTCTCACCTTCCCCTTGTGTATGTATTATTTGTCTGTTCATGTTTATCTGTCTGTTTACGTGATTAGCTGTCTCTTTGCCTCTGATTGTATGTATGTCTCTATCTGCTTCCGTGTCAGATAACTTCCATCTGCTGATTCATCCGTCTACCAGAGAAGCTGAGTTAACCTGACAGGCCGTCTGTGAATGTCTGTCCGCCTGTTCGCCAGACACTGTCTATCTCCTCGCTCCCTCCATCTGTCCATTCATCCTTTCCTTCCCTTCCTTCCTTCCTTCCTTCCTTCCTTCCTTCCTTCCTTCCCCTCCTTCCCTTCCCTCCTTCCTCTCTCCCTCCCTCCATTCATCCTCCTTCCTCCCCTCCCTCCCTTCTCCCCATCCCTCTCCCTCTCTGCCCCTCCCGTGTTGCCATTCATGCCTCCCCCCCCCCCCGCCGGCATCACAGCGGAACTAACCATCATGAAATCAAACTCGCGAAACCAAGCTCCTCGATCCTTCCCAATCACTGAAATGTAAGAACCAGTGGAGAAAGAGAGAGGCAGAGAGGGAGAGGGAGAGGGAGAGGGAGAGGGAGAGGGAGAGGGAGAGGGAGGGTAGAGAGGATGATCAGCCGCACCAGAAGATTCTCCTACGAATCTCATTTCACATTGCCTTCTTACCCACCCTTACCCCCTTACCCCCTACCCCTACCCCTTACTCAAGAGATCCTCCTTCTCTTATCCACACTAAAAAAATCAATGGTAATTAAATAAGTAGAACAAATAATAAATTTAATAACACCAAGCATCTCTAAAAACACGGGGGATGGAGGAGGAGGAGGAGGAGGAGGAGGAGGAAGAGAAGGACGAGGAGGAAGAAGAGGAGGTGTAGGCGGAGGAGGAGGAGTAAAAGAGAAGGAGGAGGAGGGGGAGGAGGAGAAAGAGGGGGAGGAGCAGATGGAGGAGGAGAAGGACGAGGAGGCAGAAGAGGAGGTGGTGTTGAGAAGACAGGATGAGGAGGAAGAGGAGGAGGAGGGGAAAATAAGGAGAAGGAGGAGGAGGAGGAGGAGATGGAGGAAGAGGGTAAGGGGAAGATGGAAGAGGAGGGAGGAGGAGGAAGGGGGAGGAGGAGAAGGGCGAGGCAGAAGAGGAGGTGGAGGTGGAGGTGGAGGTGGAGGAGGAGGAGAAAATAAGGAGAAGCAGGAGGAGAAGGAGGAGGAAGGGGGAAGAGGAGATGGAGGAGGCAGAAGACGAGTAAGAAAAGATGATGGAGGAGGAGGAAGAAGAGATGGAGGAGGAGGAAGAGGAGATGGAGGAGGAAGAAGAGATGATGGCGGAGGGGGAGGAAGAAGGGATGATAGAGGAGGAGGAAATGGAGGAGAAAGAAGAGTAGATGGAGGTGGACGAAGAGGATATGGAGAAGAAAGATAAATAATGTAGGAGGAGGAAGAAGAAGAAGAAGAGATGGAGGAGATGGAGGAGGTGGAGGAGGAGCCGCACGGCCGATCTCTCAACTTTACCCAATCCAGTCGCGTTCTTCCAGCCAGAAGCACCCGGTCCAACGACACCGTTTAAGGCGGGGTAGGAATGAATGTCTACGTATGTATGTATCGGTATACTATGTATGGATGTGTGTGTGTGTGTGTGTGTGTGTGTGTGTGTGTGTGTGTGTGTGTGTGTGTGTGTGTGTGTGTGTGTGTGTGTGTGTGTGTGGTGTGTTGTGTGTGTGTGTGTGTGTGTGTGTGTGTGTGTGTGTGTGTATGTGTGTGTGTGTGTGTGTGTGTGTGTGTGTGTGTGTGTGTGTGTGTGTGTGTGTGTGTGTGTGTATGTATATGAATATATATATATATATATATATATATATATATATATATATATAAATATATATATATGTATATATATATATATATATATATATATATATACATTTATATATATATATATATATATATATATATATATATTTATCTATCTATCTATATATATATTTTTTAATTTACATATTTATATATACATATACATATACATATACATATATATATGTATATATATATATATATATATACATATATATACATATATATATATATATATATATATATATATATATATATATATATGTATTTTTGTATGAATGTGTGTATGTATGTATGTATGTACAGTATACAACCGAATGAGTCTGAGTAAATAAGAGTGAGTGTTTTGTCATTCCCATTCGCTATTGGCGCCGTCCCTCCAACAATTCATACAACATATGTATTCATAACACATTGCATTATATAACTTAGCAGTGAAAAAAAAAATAGGTGCAACTTTACTCACATAGAATCATCATTACGAAAAAAATACGGGTAAAGTAGGCCTAGGTTTACGCCTTCCCCCCAAGGAGCAGCTCCCCCTCCTACCCACTCCCCCTAGCCTCTCCTCCGTCTCCATTCCAGCTGAGAGAGTAAGCCTACTACTCACTGTGTGTGGTACTCCCAGGGTACGAAGTCCACACGCTCCGCTGAAATCAATATTTAACTGAACGCGACAAGTATTCCTTTAATCTGTTCTAGTTACATTTTGGTTCCTTCAATTTATGTCGATATATTTCTGATTTCCTTCTTCAGAAGCTCTGGTTTCTAAGTGCGTAAGGAATACAGACGCGGTGCAATTATACCAAAACATGTTTATAATTTTCTTTTGTTCGGAGCATGACATGTGTACGTACATGGGCCTACGTCAACATACTAGCACAATGTCCACGTAAAATAAATGTACAACATATAAGCGCCATTCCCCGAACAGAACCTTCTAAAAAAGACACACACACGAGACACACGCATTCACGCCATACGTATATGACACATGTGATTAAGCACATGACTGACCTTTTCATCGTCTTCAGGTCACAGGTGTTAGGTGAGAGGGTGTGGGAGGGGGTTTAAGAGAGGTTGGGTTGGTGGGGGTGGGTGTGGGGGTTGAGGTTATGTTGGGGTGGAGCTGAAGGCTGGCTTGGGGTGAAGATGTATAGGTGAGGAGAAGAGGAAGGGATAAGTGACTTAACCTTGAGTCATGGTACAGGTGTGTCATGCAGTGGGGTTAGGGGGTGGGGGTGGGCAAGGGGAGTTAATGAGCTTTGAAAAGATGGAGGGACAGACGATAGTATTAATTACCACACATGGAAAGGGTTTTGATTTCTTTCAGTACTGCCCCCCCTTTCTTTCTTTCTTTCTCTCTCTCATAATCACACACACACACACACACACACACACACACACACACACACACACACATATATATATATATATATATGTATGTATGTATGTATTTTTGTATAAATGTGTGTATGTACGGTATACAACCGAATGAGTCTGAGTAAACAAGAGTGTGTGTTTCGTCATTCCCATTCGCTATTGGCGCCGCCCCTCCAACAATTCATACAACATATGTATTCATAACACATTGCATTATATAACTTAGCAGTAAAAAAAAATAGGTGCAACTTTACTCACATAGAATCATCATTACGAAAAAAATACGGGTAAAGTAGGCCTAGGTTTACGCCTTCCCCCCAAGGAGCAGCTCCCCCTCCTACCCACTCCCCCTAGCCTCTCCTCCGTCTCCATTCCAGCTGAGAGAGTAAGCCTACTACTCACTGTGTGTGGTACTCCCAGGGTACGAAGTCCACACGCTCCGCTGAAATCAATATTTAACGTGCGTGCATGTGCGCGTGCGAGTGTGCGTGCGAGTGTGTGTATGTGTGCGTGTGTATTTATATACATAGGCCTATACGCACATATACACATACATACATACATACATACATACATGTGTGTATATGTATATATATATATATATATATATATATATATATATATATATATATATATATATATGTATATATATACATATATATATATATATATATATATATATATATGTATATATATACATATATATATATATATATATATATATATATATATATATGTATATATACATATATATATATATATATATATATATATATATATATACATGTATGTATATATATATATATATATATATATATATATATATATATATATATATATTTTTATATATATATATATATATACATATACATATATATACAGGATACCTACTTCTCCCTTCTCCCTTTATCTCTTCCTCTCTCTCCTCTCCCTCTCGCAGTGACGCAGCAATAAAGCCACTTCCCCCTTCCCCCTTCCCCCACTCACTAGCACACTCGCAACGCAGATAACATTCATCTCGACCCTTTGATAGCGGCGATGCTCAAGCTTTATGCGCGCGGGGTCATTCCTCACGCGAAGCCGTCGCCGGAGGCTCTCTCGCTATTTCGGTCTTTGGGTCTCCCGCCCTTTCGGCCTCTAGGAGTCAGTCTCCTGTGCCCAAGGCTCTCGGTCTCCCATGTTCTAGGTATCTCTTTAAGACCTAGACCCAGCCTCCGTGTTTAGGTCTCATACGTCCAAGGGTA
>BOPN01000799.1:348666-358666 GCA_017312705.2 Penaeus japonicus
ATGTGAAGATGGGGTTTAAAGATCCTAACAACCTTTTCCCCTGAGTTCAAAAGTCCGAAGTAAAGATTGTGCCAAAAAGATTAAAAAGCTCCGCCGGACTCCTGTCATCAGCTAATAGATGACACTCCTATCTCAACCAAGAGACACATCACAGCGCGAACGCCATCTATTGGCAAAGCACGGAAATCCAATGTGACCTCTCTCTCTCTCTCTCTCTCTCTCTCTCTCTCTCTCTCTCTCTCTCTCTCTCTCTCTCTCTCTCTCTCTCTCTCTCTCTCTCTCTCTCTCTTGCTCTATCCTCATTCCTTTCTCCCTTTCTCCCTCTTCTCTTCTCCGTCTTTCTCCTCCTCTCCCCCTCGGTCTCCTCTTCTCCGTCTCTCTCCTTCTCCCCCCCCTGTCTCTTCCTCTCTCTCTATGTCTACTCTCACCACCGTATCTACTCCTCTCTCCCCATGTCTCCTCTCCTCCGTCTCTATCCTTCTCCCCCCACCTTGTCTCCTCCTCTCCCTCTCCTTCTCCCTCTCCCTGCCGCATAAGCTTTTGATCCCGACTTCAGGTTCGTCTCCTTGCTGCCGACCGGCCGGACTTCGAAGCCTGGGAGACAATGGCGTGTGTTATCAAAAGTCTTTGTCTCCGACGAGAGGCTCGTAGCTCTGTGGACCGCGGGTGGACAACAACGGGAGTTCTCGAAAGACAATAACCTGCGCTTGTCTTTAAGGTCTGAATACCAAAAGGGGAAATAATGCCTTTCCTAGACATTCCAAGGCGCACAAAATTTGCATCGATCTCGCACCGGGACCGGAGTAGCATCCTCCGAATAGGTTTCATTTTATTCTCTATCTAAATATAACAAAATGTGTGTGACCAGCCATCGGATACGTTCGTTATGACGCCAGAGCACCACTATTTTAAAATCCTACTTAATATTCACAGTGTAATTATCATTCTTAATATAATTCACTCTAAATCCTATTGCCATCAACTTTAAAAGGTAATACGATGAAATATAATTTAGACTTAACTGCTGCATCAGTGTTGCAACTAAATATTACCTTCCTTCCTGTAAACATGAATGCCATTATCATAACTCTATTATCACCATTCCAATCACCATAAACAGTCACGATCACTGCCTCATCTCCATCATTCTCCCCGCTAAAAAATACTATCGTACCATGAATACACTATAAATAGACTTATTTCCCTAATCCCATGAACACCCCGACACCCTTGAAATACCCATGACATCATTCATCACACATTTGCCATTACGGTAGCCTACTCCTTCTTTACCCCCCCCTCACTGCCTCCCCCCCTTTTCACACATGCAAGTAACTGCGTGAATTACCGCTTATTACCACAGGTGTAAACAACTGCTATTGTTAATTGCATCCTCTCTCATTCTCGGCTCGAAATCAGGTGAATGTGCCACGCTTGACTGCTAATTGACTGATTGAGACGGAGCGGGAGGCAAAGGGAGGGGCTAGAGAGGGAGGGAGGGAAGGAATGAGGGAGGGAAGGAATGAGGGAAGGAGGGAAAGAGGGAGGGAGGGAAGAAGGGGGAAGGAGGGAGGGAGGGAGGGAGGGAAGAAGGGGGAAGGAGGGAAGGAGGGAAGAAGGAGGAAGGAGGGAAGAAGGGGGAATGAGGGAGGGAGGGAGGGAGAGAGGGAGGGAGAGAGGGAGGGAGAGAGGGAGGGAGGAAGAGAGAAAGAGAAAGAGAAAGAGAGAGAGAGAGAGAGGCAGAGATTGAGCATGTCGTCTCATTACGGGCAATCATCATCATTTCCTCCACGACCCACTGTCCCGCAAACGGCCCAAATAGGCCTATACAACGAAATACAAAATACAAAGAGAGAGAGCAAATCGAGACAGCCTCCCCCAAAACTGCTCTACAACCACGAAAAACAAACACGCAAAGCGGATATTATCAACTAAGGTTCCGATCGCGCTGTGACATGAAGTCCTTGAGGAGATGCGACCCCGCCCCCTCCACCTCCTCCTCCTCCTCCTCCTCCTCTCCCATCCTCCCTCCTCCTCCTCCCCCTCCCCCTCCCCTACTACACCTTCCCTTCTTCTTCTCCTACCGCCCTCTCTCCTCCCCTCCCCCTCCTCCGCACACACACCTAACAGTCTAGAAGGTTCGTGAAGGAATCGGCACGCGACTCTTCATCCTTACTACCCCTCCGCTTCTTCCTTTTTCTTTTTCTCTATATTACTCTCTCTCTCCCTCTCCCTTTCTCCTTCTCTATCTCCCTGTCTCTCTCCCACTCCCACTCCCTCTCCCACTCCCTCTCCCTCTCTCAACCTTGTCTTCTCCCGAAAAAAGAATAACTAAGAATGAATCAAAGGTGAAAAAAGAGCGAAAGGGAAGGTCAGCTGGACATTCCGATTTCGCTCTATAAGGTCAACGGTCTAAACATGATGTCAAGATGTCACCATCTTTGAGGGAGGGGAGGGGGAGAGAGGGAGAGGGAGAGGGAGGGGAGAAGGAATACGGGCCAAGTGGAAAGAGAGAGGATAAGCGAGGGAAGGGAAGAGGGGAAGGGAAGGACGGGGAGAAAAGGAAGGAAGGACGAGGCGAGGGGAAGGGAATGAAAGGGAGAAGGAGAGGGAATGAAAGGGAGGGGGGAAGGGAATGAAAGGGAGAGGGGGAAGGAATGAAGTGAGAGAGAGGGAGGAAATGAAGGGAGAGATGAGGATGTGGGGAAAGAGGAAAGTGTGTTGGGAGGTGTGTGTGTGTGTGGGGGGGGGGGGTAAAGGTAAGGATTAAGGGGATAGGAGGAGAGGGAGAGTCGGTCTGCAAAAGACTCTCCTTAATCCTATAGTCGCCACACGATGGATTCTTTACACACAGCCCTCACACATCTTGTCGACAAAGGATTAAGAAGAAGAAAAAACAATAAAAATAAATAAATAAGAAATGACAAGGCGAAAGACAACATCCGGGTGTTCTTTACCTTGAGGACAGCGAGAGGAAAGGGAGAGTAGGGGTGGGGGAAGGGGTGGAGGTGGAGGCAGGAGGAAGGGCGAGGGGCGAGGGGTGGGGGTGGGGGTGGAGGTGGAGGACGGAGGAGGGAAGCGGGTCCCTGCTCTTTTGTGTCACGCGTCGCCAGCGCTTCCTAAAATCCAACAACAGCCTTAGGCCTATGCTCTCACCCCCTCCCCACCCCTCACCTTTCTACTGTTTCATCTCCTTTGTAGGTCTTGCCGGCGAGGAGTTATCATCGCGACGATTAACTGATAAGTAATGATGATGATGGTGGCGATAACATTAATAATAATACTGATGATGATAATCATAATGACTAACATCAATAATAATAATATTAATAATAATAATGATGGAAACAAAAACAATAACCATGATGATAAAAACAGTAATAATAATAATTACTATTATTTTACGATTATAATAACAATAATGACAATAATAATAATAATAATAATAATAATAATAATAATAATGACAATGATGATTATATAATAATAATCGTCAATTAGTCATGGTGGTGATCATTTTATAATATCAATAATAATAATCATAACTAAGATTATCAGAATCATCGTTACTACTATCATTATTACCATTATCATTATAATAATGACGATGATGATGAAAATAGTATGAATATATAATAATATATGTCTATATCATAACAAACGGCACTAATGAAATGAACTGCAATAACGGTAAAACAAGAGCGAAAAGCCCAAGCGCAGTCCGACGAGGCGCCCCCGATGCTGGCCTGGGCAGAGGGCGAATGAGCGGGCTAGCTTCACTACCTGAGAATCTCGGAGGGACGGGCGCCCTTCCGAAAGGGGCACCAGGGATTCCGTCACAGGTGGAATGCGGCAGGGACAGGGACAAGGGGCGGGGAGAGGTAGAGGGGGAAGGTAAGAAAGGAGGGGGGGTGATAGAGGGGGAAGGGAAGGGAGGAGCGGACAGGTGCATGCTCCGTGTGCGTGATTCAGACGGGAAATGATAATCAAAAATGAAGAAGTTGTGGCGTAACGTCAAGGCACCATGGAGGAAGAGACTCCAGAATTTTGTGTTTCTGGCGTATTCTAGATAAGATAAAGGTGTTATAAATGCGTATACAGAGAGATAAATATATATTATATAGGTCTACATATAAGTAAAAGGTCCGACACAAAAACCGTTCCCCAAACAACACCTCTATTCTCCATTAATTGAACAAGACACCTGTGCCAACGCGTGCCAGCGAGTGCCCGCGCGTGACAGGTGTCTTTCTCCCCGGCACTCTAGAGCACGCGAGAGCCGCGAGTGCGCTGTCTGGCCCCCTCGCCAGGTGACAGCTGTCTGGAGCTGACCTTGGCCACCGTCTGACCTAGCAGCACACGACACGACGCGCCCGTCCCACGCCGGAAGTGGACCCTGATGTACGGGCAGTTCTGGGGATTTCCTGCGTTAGATGAAATTGTATATGCATACATACTGTGTGAGTGTATCCATATATGCAGAGAGACAGACATTATAAATGTGTATATATGTATGTATATATATATATATATATATATATATATATATATATATATATATATACATATATATATATATATATATATATATATATATATATATATATATATATATATATATATATGTATGTATATATATATTCATATCTATACTTATACATCTATATATATCTATATATATATGTATACATATATACATATATATATATTATATATATATACATATATATACTGTGTGTACATATATAAATATATATGTATACATATATATATATACAAATATGTAGCACGAGATTTAGCAGGAGGGGATGGGAAAGTAGACAGTTTATGAGGGTAAAGTTAACAGCGAGAGGGGAAGCGCCGGAAGGTATGAGCTTTTCACTGTGTGTGCGTGTGTGTGTGTGTGTGTGTGTGTGTGTGTGTGTGTGTGTGTGTATGTGTGTATGTGTGTATGTATGTATGTATGTATGTATGTATGTATGTATGTATGTATGTATGTATGTATGTATGTATGTGTGTGTGTGTGTGCGTGCGTGCGCATACAAGAAACATATATATATACATATATACATATCTTCACATACATATACATAGATACACACACACACACACATGTAAACAGACAGATAAATAGATATGTAGGTAGAGGTAGAGAGATCGATATATATATATATATATATATATATATATATATATATATATACACATCAGACATAGATATATATATAAAGATAGATAGATAGATAGACTGGTAAACTTACATGTACGCGCATGCACACGCACGGTCATACACACAGATGGTCAATAAAAGTCACTGTTAGAGTCAATGCAAAAGACCTCAACCTACGGCAACCTCTGCATTCAAAAAGCCACGTAAACAACTGACACCTATTTTCAACAAAATCCATCCAGATGAAACGAGGCAAAAT
Organism: Penaeus japonicus; assembly: GCA_017312705.2. NCBI lineage: Eukaryota > Metazoa > Arthropoda > Malacostraca > Decapoda > Penaeidae > Penaeus > Penaeus japonicus. Next base: position 354,096 of record BOPN01000799.1, read on the forward strand.
AACAACTCAAAAGAGGTCTGAGAAACGCATCTGTTCCTGACAGTCACTTTAGGCCTACGTAAAAAAAAGGAATAATAATAAAAAGTTTCGTCGCGTGTTTTTCTTCTTTTTTCCTTTTCGTCTCAAATATCACCTCTAATCCAGGCATATCAGTGCATAACAGACCTTAACAGAATTACTTCACGGGATAAAAAAAAAAAAAAAAAAACACCAAGGCATGTCATCTCATTCAACAAACATAATAGAATATTCGAGAAGACCGAGTCGATAGGCCTATACATTATATAAGGCGAGGCCGATCATGACTTCTCCATTTTCTAACCACGAAAAATCGGCATTGCGACAACGCTATAAAAGGAATGAGTAAATGGTAGATATTGTCAGAACTGTATGTTTAACCGAGAAGTTAACCGCAATTCTGCGAAATTAACATCATTGTCTAAACATATCTCTCTCTCTCATTTTTAATCTTATATCTCAATTATACTTCTCTCTCGTGCTGTTTCTCTCCCCTACTCTCTCTTTTTAACTCTCTCTCTATATATATATTTTCATATATATATATATATATATATATATATATATATATATATATATATATATATATATATATATATATATATATATATCTTTCTATCTCTATTTATCTCTCTCTCTCTCTCTTTCTCTCGCTCTCTCCCTCTTCGCAAACCACGTGACTTGCACACCCACTCTCTCTAAAAATAAATCCCAAAATAGAAAAAAAAACAAGAACAAACACGGAGTCGCTTAGTTTAATATAAGACAATAATTAGATATAAATGAAATACCTTAGTGGTAGAGAAGAAACCAAAAAGAACAAGAACGATAAAAAATAAAAAACGGTCATAAGTTGTTGAAGAAATAATCTAAGTGTTTTCGTTCCGGGCTCTAAGTTCTTCAACTAATATCTCCGTTTCTTGGTGGTTTAAAAACGGAAATAAACTGAAAGAGAAGTACTTGGATGAAGAGGATAAAACTCACCTTAAGATCCTTTTCTCCAAGTCGAAAAAAAAGTTCCTCCAAGCAAGTTTTATCCAAAGAAGTTTTATAACACCGACTTTTTCTTTCTCACGGCTTAAAAATCACTCGTACACATTCCTCCACGTACACTGGTGATTACTTATAACATATTTTTTTATAGTATGGACACTTGCAAGAAAAAAACACACACGTACAAACTAACTCTACACAAACATGGAAACAACACCGAGACGGGACCGCAACGTACTCCTACTCCCACTGCCAACACAACACTGAATGATTGGCGAGTTTCGGCCGTTCTCTCTGGCGGGGCGCGGAGGGGGAAGTGGAGTCGTGTGAAGCTGCTCCATGGTAGGGAGGGATCATTCTCATTTTTTCGGTGCGGAATAAATTCCCCCTCCCTTTTCAGAACTAGTACGGTAACTTGGAATGATATATCATTGTTATTGTATTATTGAAGGATAAATCATTACTCTTTGAAGCTGCTTGTTATCTGCGTGTTATCCATTACACAGAGACTTTTAATACAAGGCAATAACGTACACTTGAATCAATCAAAATGATACAGTGCGAACACATCAGAGAGAGAGAGAGAGAGAGAGAGAGAGAGAGAGAGAGAGAGAGAGAGAGAGAGAGAGAGAGAGAGAGAGAGAGAGAGAAAGATAGAGAGAGAGAGAAAGAGAGAGAGAGATTGCATACAAGAAATAAAATAAAATAAAAACAAGAGACAATGTATATTCATACCTCTTGGCGAGGTTGAAGTCGGGACGTCACCAACGCAACAGCCGAGTGGAATGGCTATGATCCAATTCTGACGAGGTTTGAGTTTTTTACCTGATTTAGCGGAATATCTCCACATTGGAGGGAAATTTATCGCGATTCACGTCATCAAGACACTGCCATAGATTAATGTTTGATCGCTGTTTAGGTAGATTTCGGTTATTCCCACCGACTTATAAGAGATCGTAGAATTTTAACGTCTCTTGAAAAGGGATAAATGATCTTATATTGTTCACTAAAATAGGGAGCATGTGAGGTGCGTTGAGATCAGCGACCGAATTTATATTCCATTTATTTGAGACTCTAAGCCAAGGAGTCGACGTGAGGCATTCTTGAACTTCTGTGACATTTCGTACAGTTCAGCTGCAGGTTTACATCGATAGAACTATCAGAAAAGCGAATGAACTTATGATATCTAGATGGAAAGCTATGTATATCTACAAGTAATTCTCTCTCTTTATATATATATATATATATATATATATATATATATATATATATACACACACATGTATATGTACATATATAGTCACATAAATGTGTATATACATACACACACACACACACACACACACACACACACATACATATACACACACACACACAGACAGTCACGAGGTCGCGTGCTGATCCCATCTTTACGGTTGTATTTATGCATTTTGATGGCGACGATACACTCCCAAGCCACGGGTCTGATCCTATATATGTATATATATATATATATAATATATATATATATATATATATAATATATATATATATATATAATAATTTGTTTTGTGTGTCTGTATACTTATATGTGTGTGTGTGTGTGTGTGTGTGTGTGTGTGTATGTGTGTGTGTGTGTGTGTGTGTGTGTATGTGTGATATATATATATATGATATATATATATATAGACAGATAGATAGATAGATATATAGATATATATATACATATATACACCCATTTGTTATATAAGGTATCATTTATCATAGATAGTAGGTCATGCCACGGTCTCACATAAGCCTTATAATCTCTGAAGTAATAAATATTCGTTCCCATGTTCATTTAGATTGGTGTTCTTCTCGAGAATCACTTTACTTATTAAAGAAGTCCTTGTCTCAGGCACGAGCGGGGATTGCGATATTTAACAAAATCTCCGAAATTCCATTCCGAAAACACGGATGAGAGAGAGAGATAGAAAGAAATCAAGGAAGATAACAGAAAGTAAAATTGGCAGAAATTGACCGTTAGATAAATAACAGTCGTGTGATGTGAGAAATGAAATGGTAATGAGAGAGACAGCGGCATGGAGGTTCTATTGTAATATTATAAAGACTCTCTCTCTCTCTCTCTCTTTCTCTCTCTCTCTCTCTCTCTCTCTCTCTCTCTCTCTCTCTCTCTCTCTCTCTCTCTCTCTCTCTCTCTCTCTCTCTCTCTCTCTCTCTCTCTCTCTCTCTTTCTCTCTCTCTCTCTCTCTCTCTCTCTCTCTCTCTCTCTCTCTCTCTCTCTCTCTCTCTCTCTCTCTCTCTCTCTCTCTCTCTCTCTCTCTCTCTCTCTCTCTCTCTCTACATGGGATATGAATGATAAAAGAGCAATGCTAATGTTAATGATAGTGCTCAGCAGACAATGGTAATAACAATGGAGATAATGCTAATGTTAATTATAATGATAATGATAATTGTAGCCATGGCACTGATTATGATAATAATGATATTGATACTATTGATACTGATAATAATAATGATGTTAACTATGATAATGATAATTATGATGATGATGATGATAATAGTAATGATAACCGTGATAATGACAATTATACCAATAATTGTAATAAGGATGATAATTAAAATAATAATATTAATAATAATGATGATCATGATAATAATAATGATAACGATACCATTGATGATGGTAAAAATAATTTGCACTGATATTGCAAACAGCGATAGCAGAAGCGTAACCAATATTGGTACTATTACTACTATTGCACTGTGACTGCAACCACTGCTATCATATTAGTATTACTACTACCACCACTGATATTCTTAATAGTACTCATCGTGATGCTGATGATAATGATGGTAATAATGATAATGATGACGGTAAGAATGATGATAATGACAATAGGGATGATGGTAATGGTAACATGGATGATAATGATAAAGATAATGGTAATAGTATTTGAAATAGCCATAATCAATAATGATGATAATGATAAGAATAATGATAATAGTAATTGCAATAGTGATAATCAATAACAATGATGATATAGATAATGCTAATAATAATGTTGATAATAGTAAAAACAAAGATCATCATAGTGATAATAACAACAACAATAATAATAATGATAAAGATAATGATAATAGTGATTGTGATAGTGATAATGATATTGATAATGCTGATAATAAAGATAATAATGCTGATAATAACAGAAATAGCAATAGTAATAGTAATAATAACATAGTAATAATAACAATAATAAAGATAAATGTAATGATAACAACAATGCCAAAAGTAGTAATGATAACAATAACAATATTAATGATGAAAATGATGATAACAATGAAAATGATGATAATGATAATGATGAAATTTATCAAAACCATAGTGATAATGATGATAACAATTACAAGATAAGATTATATCAATAATGAAGATGATTACCAACATTCATAATGATAATGATAATGGCAGTATTAGTAACAATAATCATTATCATAAGGAAGATAAGGATAATAATCATCGTAAAGATAATCATGATAATCATGATAATGATCCTTACAATGATAATGATAATAATGAT
>BOPN01000799.1:368666-371166 GCA_017312705.2 Penaeus japonicus
CAGCAGGAAGAGCAGCAGCACGCACAGCAGGAAGAGCAGCAGCACGCACAGCAGGAAGAGCAGCAGCACGCACAGCAGGAAGAGCAGCAGCACGCACAGCAGGAAGAGCAGCAGCACGCACAGCAGGAAGAGCAGCAGCACGCACAGCAGGAAGAGCAGCAGCACGCACAGCAGGAAGAGCAGCAGCACGCACAGCAGGAAGAGCAGCAGCACGCACAGCAGGAAGAGCAGCAGCACGCACAGCAGGAAGAGCAGCAGCACGCACAGCAGGAAGAGCAGCAGCACGCACAGCAGAAGCAACAGCACACTTACAGCAGGAAGAACAGCAACACGCACAGCAGGAAGAGCAACAGCACGCACACACAACAGGGAGACCAGAGCAGCAGCACGCACAGCAGGAAGAGCAACGGCACAGCAGGAAGAGCAGCAGCACGCACAGCAGGAAGAGCAGCAGCACGCACAGCAGGAAGAGCAGCAGCACGCACAGCAGGAAGAGCAGCAGCACGCATACACAGCAGGGAGACCAGAGCAGCAGCTAATTCCCGCAGACACACGGACACAAGGCGGTCATGCCGGAGATCATCACTTATTCACTGTTCACCGAGCTTAGAGTGATAGCTTTCGTTGGCTGTTCCAGGGGGAGGAAAGGGGGCATGCGGTGGGAGAGGGAGGGGATAGTGTGGGGATAGGGGGAGGGAGAGGGGGAAGGGAGTAAGGGGAGAGGGATGGGAAACAGGACTGGAGAGAGAGAAGTGGAAAGGAAAGAGGAGGGGGGGGGGAGAGGGCGAAGGAGGAGGTGGGAAAGGGGCAAAGGAATGAGAGAGGGAGAGGGACAAGGAGGGAAGGGATGGGGAAAAGGGGATGGAGGGTGAGGGGCAGTGGTTTACCGGGGAGTGGAAAGATAGGAAGGGGAGGCGGGGAGAGAAGGTAAGGGTGAGGGGGGCGGAGGAGGGAGCTCGCTTATTCACGACCCGGAGCGAACCTACGACAGACCGGATTAGGAATGGTAATTGAGAACAATCCGGACGAGCGGACATCGGATGGTAAGGAGGGGGGAGGGGGTAGGATGTGGTGGTAGCGGGGGTGATGGGGAGTGGGGTGGGTGGGTGGTGGTGACGTAAGGGGTAGGGAAAGGGGATTATGCCTCCGCAGGATTCGGGATTCGGGACCCGGCGACAGGTGCATGAAGGCAACTTCACGTTCCCGAAGAAGGAGAGGGAGGAGAAGGGGGTGGGGTGCGTGGCAAAGATGCAGGAAAAGGTCACAACTTTTGGTCACAAAATGCTCCGGATTGAGAGGAGAAAGATCGTTTTTCAAGATCTAAAAGGACACGATTCCTGAAGGCTCTCTCCTGTCACTTTTTCCCTAGGCTCTAGGCGACGTCCCTCCCTTTAAGCTACTCTTATTTTTTTTCCCTTTACATGACCTTTTACCCTTTTTCTTCCTTCGGGTGACCTTTCTTCACTCAAGCTGACCTTTTTCGTTCTGCGCGTCTATTTTCCTCCTCCGAGTGACATTTCTTTCTTCGTCTTTTTCCTTTCATATGACTTTACTTCTGTTCCTTTGGTGTGACTTTTGTTCCCTCCACGTGACTCCTCTTCTCTTTCTCTAGTTTGACTTTTTTCCTCTCCAGCCTGACCGTTTTCTGTCTTTTCTTGACCTTTTATATTTTTCCTGGTGACTTTTTTTCTTTTGCACTGACCTTTTTCTTCTCCAGATGACACTATCTCTCCTCCTCTAGATGACCTTCCTTCAATTCACAAACTGAAATTTTCTTCTTTCATTTGACCTTATTTTCCTTCTCTGTCTGACTTTTCGTATTTTATATAGACCATTTTCCTCCTTACGTGACTTTATTTCTCTTCTCCCTGTTGACCTTTCTTCATTGTCTCCTGACGACCGTTACTATCTCGTTCTGGCCGTATTTCCCTTCCTCTGGGTGACTTTTCTTCCTTTCCCTTGACCTTTTTCTCCTTTTACGTGACCTTATTTATCTTCCTCCTAAAGACTTTTGTTTCTTCACGGTGACATTTTCTCCCTTTTAAAGGACGTTATTTCAGGTGACCCTTTTCACTCTCTCTTTTTTCTTTCATCTCTCTCTCTTCCTTTCTTTCGTCGTTAAAAAAACTCTGTTTTCTTCCACCCTCCCTCTCGCTTTTACTTTGTAAACTTTACCTCCTTTCTGTTTTCTCTCTCTTCCCCTTTCTTGAATTATGTCTCCACCAGTTACCGCTACACTAAATGTTAATTTCTTCTTGGTATCGTAATCATTTTCATATTTTAATGATAATTCCTCCTATACCTCCCCCTATTAGGAATTATTTTTCTTTATTTCTTTTTAATCTGCACATCACAACTTTCTATTTTTCATTTTTTTCGATGATCTTAGTTCAATGAGGCATTATATTTAGCGAGTGTTAATTTTATCTTACTGTACTGGGAAGTGGTCAGTCTAATTCTTCAATACAATTTTGCACACACACACTCTCTCTCTATATCT
>BOPN01000799.1:378666-381166 GCA_017312705.2 Penaeus japonicus
TTTTTCGTTTAGCTTCTTTTGAAAACGTGATTTAATAACAAGGTTTTTTTCCGACTTGTATCCCGACTTTTGAAAAATAAAGGAATAATCTTGCAGTAAAACTGATTGATGAATCAATCTAAATTTCGCACTTTAAGGTTAACGAATATTTATCTAGTTATTTGTTTCTACTCGAAAAAAATAAATAAATAAAAAACGTAAAGAAAACAACTTAATAAACACATAACGAAATATAAATACTGATAAATCTGCTTCAGAATTTCCTCAAACGTCGCAATTTCTGCAACAGCAAAACACCACATTCAACCAATCCATCTTAAAAGCCGCGACGACAAAGACATTATTTGACAAGAAAAGAGCAGACACAAGACCCGTCACGAGCAGCACCTTTCTGCAACGAACAAGAGAACGCGCCTTGCATTATTCTCTTGTTCAATTCCCTTTCGAGTCCGCCAGTAAAACGACGCATCTCTATTCTTGTTGCTAAATTCAGACTCATAGAGTACGTACTTCATAGAATCTCCTTTTCACATTTGTATTTCATGTTGATCAACAATATTGCACAAGTTGCAAATGTCAGGGACGCTGTAATACAAGAACCTTCTTGTAACCCTTTGAAACCAGCTTAATTCATTGAAAGTTTTGCAGTTGCAGGATATTGCAGTCGATGGGCTGGCATTGCTGATTTCCTGCACTTGTTTCTTTATCTATTCATCGATCTGTTTATTTGCTTTAATCATCATCAAGATTATCAACATTATTATAAGTATTGTTATTATCATCATTATCATCATAACTACTACAGTCACTAATGATGATATCCCTATCATTATTTTTGATATGGACATCATCTTCCTTATCATTACTGTTTTTGTTATCATCGTTATCATTACTATTATTATCATTATTACTAATATTATTATTATCATTATTAACATTTGTATTGTCATTATTTTCATTTCTAGCATTATCATTGTTATTATTGTAATCATTATCATTATTGTTATTATCATCATTATCCTAATCATCATCATCTTTATTACCATCATTATAATTTTGTAATATGCTTTTTTATCATTATAGGGTGTCTTTATTATCATCTTTATTATCAATATTATCATTATTATTATTATTATGATGATGATGATTATCTCTATTATTATCATCATTATGGTCATTATTATTATCATTCTATTGCTATTTCCATCGTTGTTTTTATCACTACTAATAGCAAAATCAATATTATTATTATTATTACAATTATTATCATTATTATTATCATAATAATAATTTTCACTACTATTATAATTTTCATTATCATCATGATCATTATCATTCTTATTATTTTGACTATTATCATTATTATTGTCATAATCATTATCAGCATTATTGTTATTATTATTATCATTATTATCATATCTATACTTATATAACTTGCATCATTGTTATCTTTATTGTTGGTGTTGTTGTTATCAATAATAAACACAATAATGATAACATCATCATTACAATTGTTGCGATCATTAACTATATTGAGACTAATTATGATGAGAATAATAATGATAATTGAAATGCTACTACTACTATTACAACTGCAACTTTCAAAAATGATAATTGTGATAATGAGTGTTGACAATGATAATAATGATGATTTGATAATAACAGCATTTATAAGAAAGAGGACAAAATTCCCCTAAATACAGATAATAAAAATGATGAATGAATGAATAAAGGAATGGATTTACAAATGAATAATCTGAAAATTAATAAAACATAAAACGTTGATGTGAAAAAAGTGTAATACAAAATTCTCCCTTCCACATTCCAAAATGTATAAAGCTCGCTGTAAAATTCATGCAACAGTTAATTTGACATTCATCATGCATGCCATCGAGACTGCCACTCTGAATTCATGCATTATGTGTATGTTGCTGGCAGTTCATTTTCCTTCCCTACTACATGGCGTTACGGGAAGGAAAATGCACGTGTTCATTATAAAAGATAAAACTAATGAGAACAACAATGTTCAAAGATGAATAGAGGCGTATCATAACGCTTTAAAAGTGTACAAATTATTTTCAAAAGAATTTGTGTCGGCTCTATTCCAGCAAAGTTTGTTTACGCTCAAGAGAAGTCAACGAAGGAGAAAAAAAAATACGTTCAGGAAACCACAAATTCCACTCAATTACAAACTGTCACAACTACTCAGTTGAAAATTATACAAATACACGACTCTGAAAACATTTTACTTCTACTCTTAGGAAACTTCTAGCATTGTTTCCGAGAAAAGGACACCTCAGAAGAAGCACCAACAACTATCTAAAGAAAACGTAAAATATTTATTCACAGAAAACGAAAGATTACGCAGGTATCATACAGAACTTATAACAATGATGACGATGATAATAATGATGATGATGGTGAGGATGATGGTGATGATAATGGTGATGATAATGGTGATGATGATAAAACGAACTTCATTTATTTGGATGCTTCATTT